>PVKA01000465.1:46838-74825 GCA_004027165.1 Ctenomys sociabilis | reverse complement strand
TAGGTAAAGCAGTTTCCATCAACCCTGCCTCCCCGACTCAGCGGATATAGCTGAGTGAACGTGGACGCCCACTCGGTGGAACTGGGCACAGAGTGTCGCGTTGGAGTTACAACGGAAGAATCAGTGCCCTTGAACTTTTTCTTTGGAAATTGGGTTAGCTCAGGTTGTTACCTGTAATTGTAACGTGAGGGATGTCTCTCATTCGCTGCCTTTGGACAATAAAGAATGATCTTTATAGGCATTTTAAAAATAGAAACATGGAACCACGCCCCTCCCCGCCTCTTTGAATGATCTCATTTAAACCACACCTAATCTTCTGGGAACCAAGTATTAGCCTTACTTCCTACAGAGGGCTCCCAAATATAACTGCACTTTCAGGAGTTGATCAACTGCTAGCCTCTCTGAGTGCTCTCTGGCTGCTCCGGATTTACGAAATGGCACATTTCATCTGCTGGGGTGAATTCAGAGAATTTACTTGAAAATATTTTTAAAGACTAACAAAAAGACTGCTCTGGCCACCCAGTCTCCAGGAAGAAAGAAACAGAAAAGAAAGGAAACGTTTGCAGCCCGACTGCATTTTTCTTGGGCTCACCACCTTAAGCCTCATGCTAAAACCGTCAACCCTTTTTCTCTTGGTTGCATGCTAAGAAAGTGCATTTTCAATGCCTCGGAAGAAGCCCATCAAGCCTGTGTGTACAATGCTGGGGAGCGGGGGCGGGTAATTGCAAAAGACATTTTAAAGGGTAAACATGCACCCGTCCCCCACCGAAAAAAAAAAAAAAAAGCCCTCTTCTGAAGCTGTTTGCAGCCTGCAAAAACTTTTGGGCTGCAACCGATTGCCCTTTACCTAAAGAGGTTTGCTTCTCTCAGTTAGAGACAACAAATTTGTAATCTGTACTTTGGAAATCCAAATTAATTTGCTCCTGCCAGAAAAATAGGACAATAAGTATGCTAACTGGCCTGCCCATTAACCCATGCAATTGTAAGTGTGGTTAGATAGCAATAAATATAATGCACTAATGTCTTTTTTCATATTTGTAAAATATAGAATTTTAAAAACAAAATTAGCTGAAATAAACTGTAGGATGTCTATGTAGGGTTTGATAAAACTATGGCTTAGTTTTCTTTTCTTTTTTTTTTTTTTTGCAGAACCAGGGATTGAACTCAGGCCCTTGCGCTTGCCAGGGAAGCACTTATTCCACTGAGCCATCTCCCCAGCCCCTTAGTTTTCCTTTAAAGATTATAATAAAATAGTGTTAATGGAAGATAAATATTGGGGGTTTTTCTGGTAGTGGAGATTAAACCCAGGGTCTTCTCACTGAGCTGCATCCCTAACCCTTTTGTATTTATATTTACAGGGGTCTTTCTAATCAGGTAAGTTGCCCAGGCTAGGCTCACATGTGTAATCTTCCTGCCTCAGCTTCCCAGAGTGTTGGGATTGTAGGGATGTGCCATCACCCCCAGTTTAAAAGATACACTTTTAAAGTTAAGAGGAACTTGAGCCTGATTGCATAAGCATTAACATTTTCCTACATGGCTTTATGTTGAAACTGCTCTATATGATTACTAAGATGCTTGAATAATGATCTCATCACACTTCTAATTATAGGCTTCAGATGAGAGACTGATAGGTTATAAATACAAAATGATTATCACATTAAAAATTTTAAGCAGCTGAAACCAGATTTTAATTAACCAATCACCCTTTTTCTTTCTTGAATATATATAAGGTATGATAATGTGTGAATTTCAAATATGGTTAAGCTTTTTCATACTTGGTGTTTGGAAATGACAAAGCCGTGGTATGCAGAACACATATGCTTTGTTCGAGCCATTGGCCTGGCTACCACAGGAAAGGACCATCAGCTCCAATGATGAAATGCATGGAGATGAGATTCAAGGCTGCCTTCTCAGGGTGGGAGCCAACCCTCCCCATCATGCCCTGCCCCTGCCCCTGACTGCCCCTTGGCCTCCAGCCACTCTCCTCTGCTATTTGAAATATCAGCCACTTCCTCGAGCTCAGACTGGAGCCCTATCCTTCCACAGGAGCAGCTATTCTGAAGCCATTTGAGACTGGATCAGCAAGATCCATCAGACCCGTGGGGATACATCATGAGGTTCGGCTCTGTCCTGTCGGCCCTCTCGGCCATCCCAGATGTGACTGCAAAGGCAGTCCTTGAGCCCTACCTGCCCCACTTTGGGAATGTAGTGGTGATCACTGCTAGAACACTTGGGGTTCATTGATGGGTAAAAGGTCACCCTCTGCTGCCACGGTGCTCTGCCTTGGGTGTCCCACCACCAGCTCCTACAGTGCCCTCTGCCTCTGGTGCCCTCCAGGACCACGTCATCAGAGTGTGGGCCGGGATGAAAGGGGAGTCCTCCCAGCCCTTCTCCTTGCCTTTGCTGGGACCTTGCTTGGGACAGTTCGATACTAAACATCTTTCTCTCATTGTACAAAGTGGGATCAGCCACCAAAAAAGAGAGATGGAGGCACTAGGTAGAGATGGAGGCTCTACATGGGGCAAGAGAAGCAAAGATCCCAGGGCCTTGGGAAGGGAAGGGGCATGCATTCCCAAGTGCACTCAGCTGTGGCTTCTGTCTGTGTGGACGTGAAGGCTGTGGGTACACTGAGGCTGGGTGTGAATGGAGAGCACTTGTTCTCATGGGCAGAAAGCTAAACTTCAGGTCTCTCCAAGTGTTTACACCGTGCTCTAGTGTAAATGTGTGCTTTTGGTTTTACTTGCTTAGTGCTGTGACTTCCCCCGATCTGAACTTCGTGAACCACATTTTGCAAACAGAAACTGCTGTTCTAGACTTCTGATCCACCTGCCAACTGGAAACTCCTCATGGAGTATTCCTTAATTGTGGTCTCCATAACAGACCTCTTAAGGCAGAGGTGCCTCTGTGCACAGCTAGTATGTGTTAGGCCCATGCAAGGAAGGCAGGGCTGCCCTCAGCAGATTGGGAAACACCTCAGTGGTTTTCCTAGTGCACTGTCTCCTCAGAGGGAACTTTCCTATTGAGGTTCAGCCTCTGCTCTGGGCCATTACTCAAGAGGTCAAAGAGCTTTAGGAGGTTACCAGATCTTCCACTTGGAATCTGGAGAGCTGAGACTCAGAGAGATTTCAGCTACATCCAAGACTGAGATGTGAGCCCAAGCCGCCACAGCTGTGAGTCACTACTTCTGTCCTAAAGGCTCAGGACTTTCAGAATCCAAATGGGTGCCCAGTCGCTTCTCACTGGAGCCTGGCACAAAGCTCTGAGGACCATGATGCAGGTGAGCAGAGGTGCTGCTGGACACAGCCTGTCCCCAAGAATTATTCTTCCGCTGGTCCTGAGCTCCACAGAATTGCAGGACAACCCTATTCTTAGTCTGCATCTGCACCCTTAGACTGAGGAGCAGTGGCACTCACAGCAGCTCTGGGAGCTAAAGTGTGAGGAGACTATTTTCTGGGAGCTCACTCAGCCCCTGCCAGAGCTGGTGGTTAAACAGAGCCATTATCGTCACCATTATCTGTTTTGGAAAAGCTAAACAAATGTCCTCACTTCACAAGATAAGCATCCACAGGGGAGCAGCTCTACAATCAAGTTTTCTAGTTGTAGGCACTTAAGTAGGCACGAATAAGTTTGTCAGCTTTCTATAAAAAAATTTCCAAGATCTGTAAAGTTACTAGAAAATTCACAAAACAATTAAAATTTAAACTGATCTTCATGTGCTTTAATCAGAATTGGTATTAGGAAAAGACATTTAAATTTATTTTTTGAGTTTTGATTTTTATGATTACATTCTGCATGAGGAGCTGATACCCGTACACAGCACATCTTAATTCTTTTCATGCCTCTTTCCCCTGTTATACTGTCATCTAGGACCTGGTCACTATTGTGTTTGTACTCATCGTGCAGTGGAAACACAACCACTGTGCAGTTCTCTCTGATGCTGCTTACAATGGCTGGAAATACAGCCTGGTAGAAGCATTCATGGATAGGACGACAGCCGTGGCTGCAGATCTGCGCAGGCTGTTCAGTGAGTTGCTGGTTAAATGTTTACCAGCACACATCTGTTTTGGGACATCATTTGCTTTTTCTGGTCCTTTTGTCACATTTTATATTATAAGTAAGCATTTTTACACCACACCTTCCTCTTTCTCATTTTTAGTGACATAGCAACTCTTGGCCCACCTTGGACCCTAGCCTGCTTCAGGGAGGCAGTGTGGCAGCTTCATACCACAGCGCACAGCAGCGCCCAGGGGAGAGGGCGGTCAGACTCCAGCTGCCCATGCGGTCTGGGTGGGCCATGGGGCTAACACGGCACTTGTTCTGGGGCAGTGGGAGCTGGTGGCATGGTTTCCAGATCAGTGCTTTCCATTTGCCTCTCAAGAGGCACCTTGAAAACACTCATGCAGCAGAGACAGGGCTGGGCCCCCGAAATGTGGATTTCCAAAAGCATGAGGGGACTATTTTATGGGGAAATACAAGGCAAGAGCAAAGAGTACATTTGGGATGTACATCTCTGCGTCCACATTCTCTGACCTTGTGATCTTGGGCAAGTCACTTCAACTGACCCAGCCTTGGCTTCTTTGTGTAAGGAAGAAAAGAAAAGTCATACTGTTTTCATTTTACTTTTATGTCTTTGGTACAGAATCTCACTATGCAGCTCGGATGCTGGTGATCTGCCTGTTTCCACCTCCCCAGCACCGGGATTACCACCACACCCGGCTCTGGTACACATGCAGTACTTCGAATTGAACCTGGGTCTTTGCTCTTGCCTAGGCAGGTGTTTAGACCACTGAACTATCTCTGCGACCCTCACTTTACTTTGTATGACATCAGATGTGTTCACAAGTTACAGAAGAGGTAAAAAGAAAGGTAAAATCAATTATGCCTGTTGACAAGATGGTAAAGTGCTTTTGAAAGCATACCATTTTCATTTATTAGTGGGTGATGATTACTGATACAATTATCCTAAAAGTTACTAAATCTAGTTTTAGATTTAATGCACTTGAAATTTAGAGATAAACTATGCAAGATAGCACACAAAGCCAAAATTCTGACCCACCTTCATTGCTTTCAAAATATGTAGCCATTGACTTATTATATTCTTGGAACAACACACTAATTAAAAAGATGCTTAGTGTTGTGGTTAGGAGCTTCTTGAAAAGGGAACAGTATAATATAGAACACGTTTTATTATTTTCTAATGAATCACCCAAAGAATCATAAACAAGGAGTGCAGGAAATTTGTCCACACAATAAGACTAAAGAATCTAGCTGGGGGCCTGGATCCTAATATTCTACATGAGACCAGCTGAAAACCTAGAGCTCATGACAATGCCCCCCATAAGTCTCAACTGAAGGCTTAGAGCCAAATGACAAAGTCCTGTGTAGGCCTGCTTCTTGGATCTATGCTAGAAAGGCCCAAAGCTCAGTGGTGGAAGCTAGAAAGTCTGTGCCCGTGGGATGAAGGATCTGTGCTAGCAGGCTGAGGGATCTGCACTGGAGCTAGGAAGCAATGCTCAAGGTAAGCACTAGAGCTCCCCAAAGGTATCACAACCATCCTCAGCCAGTGAGGCCTTGAGCTCCAGCAATGAGAAAAAGCTGAGTTCCCCTCAGGAAAGCCAACTCAACAAGCTTCTCCATGAGGGTGAGCTGTGCACCGTCTTCTCCTCCTGAGCCAGGAAGCAATGCTTAAGATGAGGACCAGAGCTCTGCCACAATAAACTGTAGCCATTCTCAGCAACAATGAAGGGCCTGAGCTCCTCTGACAAGAATATCCAAGTTCATCAGAAAAGCCAGCATGACAAGGTCCTCCAGCAGAATGGCCCAGGCGAACCAACAACTCTAACAGCTTCTCCAAACAGCATCCCTAACAGCATAGTGACAGCTTTTCCTGTTCTGCCTCTTATGCTGCTGGCAACAATCCTCAGTAGCTTCCCACACCCAGTACTGAATTATTTCAGTTCAGCTGTGTGTAGCAAGTTGACCACCAGTTAAGTATCCATCACACTTAGGCTCTGGGGATTGCTCTGGGTGCGAATTACACACCATGACCTGTCCACTGAGCCTTCCAGGAAGCTACCCACCATCCCTCCCCACTTCTGCCTGCAGCCTGCTCTAGTTCACATCAGGCTGCCCCCTATACCAGTTTGCTTGAAACCCACACCAGAGTGGTTCTGGTGAAAGGAATACCTGCCCATCATCGCCACAGCTCCAGGCTCAGAGCCCAGGTTGATAGACCTGGGGCAATGGTAGGACTAAAGACAACATAGTCTTGGCTCTCAGAATGAAATATGAGGAGGTTTCAGCTGCCCAATGTATGGGCAAAGCCTTAACTGCTCCAGATGAACACCAATGGTGAGCACTTCCAAACTTCAGGCTCTATGTTTTTAATTTAAATGTGATTGTAAAGCAATTCCTGTTTAGCAAAGACAGTCTGGAAAATTGAGATGATAACATTGACTCCCAAATCAGTCTCAGATCGGCAGCTGCAACGTCTTAGTGAGTATCCATCAGTTTTCTTTGTAAGATACAAACATTGTGGAAGCACACACCTGTCATTCCAGCACTCAAGAGGTTGAGACAGGAGGATTGTCGCAAGTGAGATCAAGGCCAGGTGAAACTACATAGCAAGACCCTGTCTCAAAACAAGGAGAAAAAAAAAAGACTTTATTGTCCCCAGGCAAGGTAGTTGACATCCTGTCTCTTTAGATATTGACAAGAATATCATCCTTGGATATTCTTGTCAGAGGAGCTCAGGACCTTCATTGTTGCTGAGAATGGCTACAGTTCATTGTGGCAGAAGCTTTGTGGTAGAGGACTTTTGAGTTTAATTCCCAATATCAAGAAAATAAAATAAGAGGAGAAGAAGGGAGGGAAGGAGGAGAGAGAAATAGAAGAGGGAAAAGAGGTCAGGGACCAAACTAATCCAATTTTCCTTCCTTCCTTCCTTCCTTCCTTCCTTCCTTCCTTCCTTCCTTCCTTCCTTCCTTCCAGATGATACCCAGGTCCTTTGCGGTGAACTATATCTAGCTGTTTTCCCTTTTTTAAATTTTGAAAAAGGGTCTCACTAAGTTGTTCTGTTTCCCAGGCTGGGCTCAAACTTGCAATCTTCCTGTCTCAGCCTTCCAGAATGCTAGCATTACATGTGTGTGCCAATATAACTGTTCAGAGTTAACTTTTAGAAGCAGGTGGCCAGTAAATATCTACAATATCAGCACTGTGAAAGTTTGAACTCAACCTAGGCAACTTGGTGACTTAGCCAGACACTATCTCAAAAGATAAAAAAATAAAAATTGCTGGGAATGTAGTTGAATGTTAAAGTAATGCAATCAATAAATACATAAGTAAACACAATTAACCTTGGAAGTGAGAACAATCACTATGGTATGATTTTAAAAACATCCATTTATGGAACAAGTATTTGCATTTAAAGTATGTAATGGTCACAAAACAAAACCCAGGAACATGTAGCTCCATTGGGGAGAGAGAGACACTGAAAGATCAGCTAATACCTGTAAGACTAGAGCATGTGATAAAAGCCAGGGAGGAAGCGGCCGGGCGGAGGAAACAATGAGAGGGCTGTGGGAAGATGCTTCTACCCCAGTGAGGTCAGAGCTCACTTTCTGAGAATGTGACCCTACATACAGATAAAGCTGTAGATGACGCCAACTCTTAATGAAGTAAAAGTCACTGCGGATGACTAGATACTTGTCATTGCCATAGATGCTCCAGTTTTGTTATCAATCCATGTGGACAAAGTCTAAATGTAAGTAAAAATATTGGAGGTGCCTGCGCTTAAATGATGAGACTGAGGTCAGGGGGTGGCTTAAAACTACATTAGTAGCAAATGCTGGAAGCAGGCCTGCAGCTGAGCTTTTTGGACCCCAAATCCTGTTCATTGCCTGTGGCTCTTGGAGATAAAGAATGCTGCTGTCTAATTCTCACAAGTACACAAAAGTCAGATATGATCGACTTCATGGTGTTTACATTTTTCTCCAAAGATGGAAAGTATGGAGTAAAAGAATAAACATACTTTACAACATATGACACCCACATGCCATTTTTTGTTTTCCTTTTATTTATTGCATGATTTGGAAAAGCTATTTAGTCCCTCCAAGATGTAGTTTCATTATTCATGAAACCAGGGTAGATAATAATTGTTCTTATTTCAATGTTTAAATGTCAAAAATCGATGAGAGTGAAACGAGTGTGATGCTTTCAGGGCAGGAGAACAGGTTTGGGGAGTGCTTGTTGGTGACTGGGTTTTCCTTTCAACTGAACAAGGCCCAGGTTACTAACAGAAACCCCAGGTCTGCATGGAGAAACCGAAGTAAGCATTTCAACAAGCTGAAGCTGAATCACTGTGGTTTTTCTTTTTAAGATACCAAAGCTTCCGGTTTCCTTTAGCATCTCTCTTTTTTTTTTTCATTTATTTTTATTTTATTAAAATACAAATGTCAATCAGACAGTTTCAAGACACCTTAACCATACACATCCGATGAATTAATACATTGCAAACTATTTTCATAACGTTTTGGTATTGTACAAGGTGCATACATGATATTATATTTACAGATATTATTTTAGCAGATATCTCTTATCAGTGAATTAAGAGTGTAGTTGCTTACTTATCTTATTTTTTTATACCTAAATTATATCAAAAATTCAATAATTATTTACCTAGTGGATTACCATAGTGCTAAAAGCCGACATAATATCCTGTCCAACCACCATTAGTGCAGATCTTGCCTCTCATAGAATTATGTAGAAGCACAGCGTTATCTATCCCAACTGTACTGTCTATACACACACATCATGATTTTTTCTTTCTACAACCATTCCTTTGTCTACACCTGTCAAAGGTGGGCACTCCACTGTCATTCAACTAACTTAGGTGCTTGAACTTGACACCACAATCCAACACAGTCCAGCATTCTACAACTATAGTGAGTTATTCAAAGAAATTGTTGACCATATCCATTTACAGCTCAGCTTAATATTATGGGCTCATGATGTATACTTCATTTTTATACTCTTCTGCTGGATGGTTAAGACCTAGGTAGATCAAGACTTATATACCAACACAAGAACTTTATATTTCCTATGTGGTCATTGAAGTCCTCTCAGGGTTTATCTTGTAGTCCTGTACATTATTCTGTAGTTCCTTTGTCTGTGTCATCCATGTGGATGAGTCACGGCCAATGCGGACCTATTAGCATCTCTTTTTATTACATTCACTTTATTGCACTGTAAGTTTTGTGGTCATGGTTTCATTTTTACCATGAGAACTGGATTAACCCATTGCAAATCTCCCTTAGGTTCTTGAAGGTGATTTTACCCTCAAGTTCTTGGAAAAATATCTGAACTCAATTAAGCATAGGACATTTTTAAGGAAATACCCAACTAAGAGTCTGTGACCTGCTTAACATGTTTGCAGAGGCTTTAGGGAGATCTTAAAGGACTCTGTTAAAAGGTCAATTTCAAGGCAGAGCTTTGAATCTCAGGGATTCTACAGAGTATTAATTTTTTCAAACATGGATTAAGCCTGGTTTTTATTTACCTTTATTTTTATTTTATTTTATTTTACTTTGAAAAGTAAAAACAAAACAAGGACAAAGATCAGAACAAAGACAGAAAGAGGGTAGCATACAACAATACGTATGTTACACATTTTCAAAATAAGAATACCTGATGAACAATGGTTGACATATTATCCTTTTTTGTGGGGGGGGGGGAATGGCACCAGGGATCAAATTCAGGACTTGTGCTTGCCAAGCAGGCACTTATTCCACTGAGCTATATTGCCAGATATATTATCTATTTTTATCATCAAATCTGTTGCTCAGATTAACAGATATATTTACATAAGATTAAACATATGATTGAATATTGCAACTTGCTTTCAAGAAACCTTAAATTTTTGTTCTTGTCTCTTTTTTCTACCTATTTTTAAAAATAAAATTTATTTTAAAGACTATAGTAATAATTGATAAGACATTAGAAACCAAGGGCCGGCCAGATAGCTCAGATAGCTCAATGAATTAAAGTGCCTGTTTAGGCAGACACAGGGGCCAGGTTCAATCCCCAGTGCTGAGTTGGCCCCACCCCCAGCATGCTGAGACAGCTGACTGAGCATGACAGCACGCACCTGTAATCCCAGCACTTGGGAGGCTGAAAACAGGAGGATCACTGAGTCTAATTTGTGTAGTGAGATCCTATAGACCCTGTACTAAATACATTTTTTTAAAAAAAATAAGTGATACGCATTTAGAAGATCACTATTACAGGTATTCAAGCAAGACTTTTGCATTACACTGTTCTCAATGTAGTTGCTTAGTCTGGTTTTTAAAGTCACAGGCCTTCCTATGAGGTTCCCATACTAATGTGTAGGAAGTAGCTGAAGCTAGAAGCTCACCTCAGACAAGCTGGGTGAGGTAGGGCAGGTCCAGGAACAAAGAGCTCCCCCACAGGTCAGGAAAAAACAAGTTGTGTCAGCTCAGATTCACATACATAGTTGCTAGGCAGAGAAATTGAAATTGACATCGACCTCCTGAGAGCATAGACAAACTGGTGGTTGAGCAGTTCTTTTTCTCTCATCTGCAGGGAGGGCTCCCTGACCCCCACCTTCTGGCTCTTCGCTGACCCCAGCCTTCTGGCTCTCCCCCTGACCTCAGCCTTCTAGCTCTCCCCCTGACCTCAGCCTTCTGGCTCCCCACCTCACCTCAGCCTTCTGGCACTTACCTTTATTTCTTTATCCTTCGCCTGCCCACCTCCCAAACTTCAGCAGCTGTGCAGGAGATAGCACTGATACGGCAAGAACAAAAACTGAGTGCAGTGGAGCACTGAATTACAACTGGCCTCACAAACTAACCACTTGGGATTTGACTGGAATTTTAAGTTTAAGTTACAGACTAAAGTCTTTTTTTAATGTATCAATTATTTAATTAGGTGCTTAGGAAGAAATTTAGAACATTAATTTATGAGAATAAATTCCATTTGTCAGAGGAAAAACAGATGGCAGGCAGTCCCAAAGCTAAGGAACAGCTTCGATTTTTGCTAAAATCTGTGAGTCCACCACTTTCTGACCCATCTTACACTGCTCAGAAATCTGGTGTCTCTCTAGGTGTCAAAGATCTCACTCTCCTGGTGTCTGGGTTTCCATAGCTTCTTCTTCTTGAAGTAAGCATGAGTGAGGTGGTTGGGGATTTTCTCTTTGCTGATACCAATTTTTGTAGAGTGGCAATGACAAATTTCTGGTGTGTTCTTCATAGAGGAACACAAGGCTAAGAGGCCCAGTCAAAAGGAGCAAACCCTGGCCAACTGCTTCAGGAAGACCTCTTGCCTCTGTGATACCCAATTAGGATGATCAAGATGGTGCCAGGAGTGATGTGAGCTTGATATTTCCTCACATGCTGACTGAAGGGTTTCTTGCTGTGGCTCAAGAGCTTTGGGGTACATCTTCAGTAGGGTAGTATGTAGGCATTTTTTGCAGCTTAACCACCTAGGTTATCTTTTTTTGTGTGGACCATTCTTGTCCCCACAGACTGTTTTTGTGATCATAACAAGAACTTTCTCCTTTTTCTTCTTAAGCTTTGATTCAGCAGCTGTGTACTTTCTCTTGTTCAAAGCCTTTCTGGAATACATAGCAGATTAGGAGTATCTACCAATTCCTCTAACCAGGACAGGATTTTGGCTGCAGTGGGGTTGCCCCTTCTTGCACTTTTTTCCCCTCTTTACCTTGCCCTTTTGACCAGTATCACTGGAGGCAGTAGCCTTCTTGGCTTTGGGTTTCTTCTCTTTGGTGTCTGGCTTCTCAGGTTTTTCAACCACCTTCTTGAAAGATGGGAAAGAGCCCAAAGTATTGAGTTACAATCCAAATGCCACCAGCCAGTGCAGTTGTAAATGAAGATGCATGGCACCAGGAAGGGTCAATATACGGAAGGGTCAATCCGAGCCCAGATGCACGTGTTTGTGGATGTAATTTTGGTCAGTGCTTTATATAATGGCCACAATTACTGCTATCAAAATGGCCCCGAACAGCTAGAAAAGAAGCTAAGGAGGAAGGAAAGGTTCAAAAAAAAAATCACAATTAAAAAAAAAAACTGTTAAAGAAAAAACAAAAGTAGACTTTAGACTAGTTTTTAGTTCTAAAAACGTTGAAACCTAGTGAGCCAGAAGTAGATCTTAGTGGGCTACAGACTCTTCCAAGGAGAGAAAGGACAGCAGAGAGCCAGGTTCCTGAGGTTCTTAGGGAAGGGAACTCTCCTTCCAAGCAACAAACACCTTGCATTTCATCCTCCCTTCCTGCAAGCCAAAGGGGTCAACTTGAATGGTGAGTACAATATGAAATTATTGTTTCTGGTAAGCTAGGCACATTTTATAACTTTTGGTGAAAAATATTGGCATTTCTGGTAAATTGTGCACATTATACAACTCTTCTTATTATGGAAAGGTTTGCTGAGGGGTGCTTTGGGAGGTTTGGAATGCATTATGGATATTTCCATTATTTCTTATGGGAAGAACAATTTTGACTTACAGCTTACTTTAGTTACAACCTGCCCTTGTGAATGAATTGAGTTCATAAGTCAAGGGTCCTCTATAATTCTGGTGACGATATGTCTGAATTCATTGGTTTAATTAAGGTCTAAGTTCAAAAACTCATTATTAGAAGATGAATCACAATTAACATATAAGTGAATTAATATAAGCCTAAGTCAAAAAATTGTGCAAGCAATAAAAGAATACATTCACTGTTCTCTATAGAGAACACTGCTTATTTAACCAAGAACTGGGTTACATGAAATATATTCAAGTGGCAGACAAACTCTTCAAAAAAGTACATGAAGAAGTAAATACATAAATAGATCATGCACATACATGTCCTCATGATCTTCAGCAATGATTTCTAGGCTTAGCATATTGAAGAGGTTGTGAAAATTGCAGATTCCTAATCTCATACCATAAGCTCCCAAATGCTTCTGAAAGAAGAATCAAGCCCTTGGACCAACATTAGAGATCCTAAGTGTCTCAAAAAGAAAAAGAGAACTTGGTTTGGAGTGTATAAAGCCCAAATGTTAAGAACTCTGGTGTCCCATTCCAAAAGCTAAAGTTTACATTGTAAAATGGTTGCCTGCAATTACTTGCTGCATGAGTTCACGTCTAATTGATTTTTTGGGTTTCCTGAAGGGCAGCAATGAATTGCTTAGAAAAAACTCATAAGGGAAAGAAAAAGTTGCCAGCACCATTCATCAACAGGAGGCATCTTACAGGGTAGCCTAGAGGACACAAACCCTTTCAGGGGGGCTGGAGAATGAAGCTCAGCATTAGAGCTTGAACCCCACTGCCTCAAACCTACAACAATAACAACAACAACAAGGCCCCCATCTCCCATCTTTTCAGTGGAAGAAACTTTGAGGTCAGAACTCTTTAACTTATTGAAGAATGGCTTTTGATCCTACTAGAACTATTTCTCATTAATTGAAGTCTGTCCAAAGCCCTCTATGCTTTCTAAAGTTTGAAAGCATTTTCTTTGAAGAGGGGGACATTTGGTCACCCTGGCTAGTGTTTGTTCTATTTTTTGCTTTCAGCCTTTTTTGGCTTTGGGAACTTCTTTAATTTCTGTATGCATCAGTTTTCTCACCCATATTAATATATTTTATAATTTAAAATAATTTAAATGTTTTATAATAAATATTCCTTCAGCTCTAAAATGAACTCTTATTCCATGTTTTAATCTCTCTGAAATAAGTCTCTTGCCCTCATAATAAAAAGTACTATGTCTTGGGCTGGCCAGATAGCTCAGCAGACTACCGTGCCCGCTTAGGCAGAGCACAGGGACCACGGTTCAATCCCCGCTGTGCCATAGTGTGCTGGCCCCAACCCCAGAGCATGCTGAGACATCGATTGAAACTAGGTGTGGTGGCACATGCCTATAATCCCAGTGCTTAGGAGGCTGAAAACAGGAGAATCACTCTGAGTCCAATCTACATTAAGTGAGACCCTGTAGACCCTGTACCAATACATACCAAAAAAAAAAAAAGTACTATGTCTTATTTGATACCAGTTTTTTAGTGGAGCTAAAAATAATAGAACATCTTATGGGTGATATCTTACAGTACATGAAATGTGAGACTGATAGAGTTTTGTGGGGATTAATGGAGCTAAGAAATAAAATGGTTAGAGCCATGACTGGCTAATAGTGATTGCATGGTACATATAATTTATTATTCTGAACCATAGATCAATTGTAAACTCATTTCCCCTTGTTGGCCATTTTGATTGTTTTAGTTTTCCTACTAAACGGAAATTTAGATATATGAATTGAATGTGCTGATATGTAAAGGTGTACATGTGTGTCTTTAAATAGGACAGATTCTTAGTGGAATTACCAGATCAAAAATCATGAACATATTTAGTGGATGGACTTAAAAATCATAGTGATTAGGAAATTAATCATACTTAGGTTAGAAAGATCACTTACTCTAACCTTGGCCACTGTTGTAAACGTTTGCAATCTTTAGACATATCAAACGGGAAAAACAACTTTTGCAGACATATTGTGATGTTTAAATAAGACAATGTGATAAGACACAACATAGCAATGGCACACAGTAAGTTCCAAGCCACTGCAAACAGTGTTCATGAAGACCTTCGGACAGCAGCTGTGCTCCAGGGCTTCACCTTAGCTGGGAGGAACAGGAGCTCCCTAGACTGTGGAACAGTTTTCATCAGTGACCCCAGGTGGCCTGGACGGAAATAGCAGCAGCAGAGGAGCGGCACATGTTGCCACCAATCATCAGATTTCTCAGTCCTTTCCTAGTTTTTTGTTTGTTTGTTTTGTTTTAAAGAAAGCTTTATTTATTACATACATCCTACTTTTAAAAATGAATCATACAGTTTGTTCTTAACCCTAACAAAAGTTCACAATTCAACTTAACAACTTACCCCAGTAGTGTACTATACAATAGTTTTGAAATAATAGAAACAGATAAAACCATGGATAGGATGTGGCCTCGGTGATACTTAGCTGGCAGTCACCGACATTTGTTTTTAAGGTAGATTGGTAGTGGCCATGTTAAGATACCATTTTTCCCCCCAAATAACTTACAGGTGCAAGGAAAATACACTAAGAACTCTGGGTCACAGATTCATCTAGTGAACTTCTGTGACACGCCTTCCATGGAAGGACAGCACTCCTTTCACATACATCAAGAGCTGCAGATCTAATGCATAAGGCCTTTTGCTGTGATACCCAGATAGCAACAGCTTTGAATTAGGACACAGCCTGCTGCACACCTCGCCAGGAGCAGTGTACCTCACCAGAAGCACTGCACAATTACTTTCTGTCATTTGAGAATGATGGAAAAGAACATCAGGAATATGTAGAGGCCTCAGGTGGCATGCAATAATTTTGTAGCCTCCCAAGAGCTGGGATTACAGCGTTCCACCATGCCCAGTCTCAATGGCTGTCTTAACACACCCCGGGGGTGGGGCCAGGATGGCAGGCCCAGGAATGGAACCGCCATGCCCTGTGCCTACTTGTAGGCTGGGAACCTCTTAAGTTAAAAAAGAAACCCTAGAATTATTTGCTAAGGGCATGATCCTACTGTTAATTCACAAATAAGAATCAGCCATCAATAAAACCTGAGTGGAGAGATTTGATGTCTTAACACGACATAGACAAACAGTTCCATATTTGCTACCAATTGCGTACCTCATTTCCTTCTAAGAGTCTTTAAAGACATCCGAATTGATGAATTTCATAAAATAGGTGATGATATGTTACTGTATTTTATATTTACTCTACCAAAAAGCCTATAAACAGGGAGAAAACACTGCAACAATATATTTACTTCCTACCAAAACAAACCCTCACTGAGCTATCTCCCTAGCCCCAAAACAAACTCTTCTAATAAGACTGAAATAAAATGGTTTCATTTTGTTTTAAACTATGTAGCATGGGAAAGCAGTAGAAGTAAACAACGAGGAATATTTATAAACTCTTTTAACTCCTCCTGGTCTTTCCTCCTCCTGGACTTGCCCTGGCCAGCGCTCAGTGGCAGGAGAGCAGACCTAGCACTCCACAGATGCGATGCTGAGGCCCTGGATGTTACGCATGCTTTGCATGGAACATGATAAGACAACCAGAACCTTAACTTTCTGCTGATTGTCTTTCAGGTTTGTCTACAGTGGCATACATTCTTTGTCTCTAAAAGTCATACTTCAAAAACAAATATAATAAAAACATTAGAAAGGGAATTAAAGTATTATATTACATTAAATAGCTATGCAAAGATTTCTTATGCAAATGTAATAAAACCTTGTATTTACTTGTACTCTGGTATTGAAAATAGCACATATAGAAGAGAATACTTGCCCAACCAGGACAAAAAATTACAATGAAACAAAAAACTCAAACAAAAACACAGAAAATAAGTATAAAAGTTACCAGTTACTTTCTGTAAGAGTTTTTTATTTGTCCCAGACCTGCTAAACTTGGAAGTTGGATAAGGGTATTTTTTAAAAATAGTTCCCTAGCTCTTGAAGTGTGCTTTATAAAAACATAGTAATTATATTCCACCTTTATTTGTCAATTTAGTTGTTAGAGAGTTCTAAACTAATTTTTTTTTTTTTTTTTAGTTTTTTTATGTATTTGGTACAGGGTCTACAGGGTCTCACTATGCAGACTGGACTCTTAGTGATCCTCCTGCTATCAGCCTCTCAAGTGCTAGGGCTGCAGTGTGGGCCACCACACCCAGTTTCAGTCATCCTTCAGACAGCCCCTGCAGACACAGGGACCCCTGTTAGGTCCCTGGCATGGTGTGCTGGCCTCACCCCTGGGACCTGCTGAGAAGGCAGTTAAGACTGGGTGTGGTGGTGTGCACCTGTAGTCCCACAGCTTGGGAGGCTGAAAACAGGAAGATCACTAGGAGTCCAATCTATATAGTGAGACGCTATAGATCCTGTACTATATACGAAAACAAACAGACAAACAATAAAGCACATGGGTGTGTGGGCAAGAATGAATAACAGCTGTGATTGGCCAACACTACAGTGTTGTTTTAAGTGTGCTAAAAAATATAAAATGCCTGGTTCCGCCAAAAAAAAAAAAAAAACAAGCAGGTTCAAAAACCTAAAATGTTTAAAGTGTGATTTAATATATATATATATATAATATATATATTATAATATTTATATATATAATATATATAAAATATAAATATTATAATATTTATTATAATATTTATATAATATATATATATTATAGATAAAGCTGATCTATTATTGAAGATATTACAAAACAGAAATGTCTGGAGCTCAGAGGTTAAAAATAATAACTTTCTTACTGAAAATATATCCTTAAAATGACAAAACAAAAAAACCAAAACTCTATATAAATATAGTACAGCACACAAATTTTTCAAAAGATGCTATTAAGAAACAGGCTACTGCAAGTCTTACAGAAATGTATGCTCATAGGCCTGCAAAGTGGAAAATAGTCTTTAAAAAATTAGCGAAAGCCTTCTCGTATGTAACAAATTTCCATGTGATATTTCATATATATAGATATATATATATATATCTATATATATCTTGTTCTGGGTTCACGTGTGCACTGATCCACACATTTTTTCTTCCTAAATAGAGCAGTGTCCATCATTGGGGGCTTTGGGGGCTGTGTTTCTCCTGTTGTCAGTCTTAGCATATCCAGTAGACTCTGTGGATGGGGACCTGAGTAACAGCCCGGGGAAGCTCGAGGTCTGCGGCCCGTGGACCCTCCACACAGCCGCGGGGCCCCTGCTTCCTAGTGTGTCCATTGTGATTGTGGCCACAGAAGCAAAAGGGCAACTGGAGTGACTGCAGAGATTTCCAACTTGGGCGCAAATTCCTATCTTTTCTCTTGCTGCTCTTTTTCCCTTCTTGATAGCGGCAAGAAGGGAGCCTTGGGCTCTGGGGCTCTGTTGCCAGCTACACCTGCCAGCCCCCAGCTCCCTCTGCTGCCAGCTTTGGAGCAGTTCCTGGGGCAGGGTGGGGGCTCGGGAAGTGGTGCCTTGGTAAGTTAAAGGTGTACTGGCTGCAGAGCCAAAAGATTTACCATTTTACGCAAAGGCACGCTGGCATTGTTCAGTGACACATGCTGTATAAGTGAACTGATGAAATAGCACCTAGTCATTTCTGAGGAAATGGCAGAAAGAATCTCATTATCTGTACAACATAACCGTGGACTCACCTCAGCAATTTTATTTGTACTCTGTATTTCTCAATCAACTCTAAGACTAACCCCTAGTAAATGGGTGGAATTGGCATGCTGACACTCAAGGGGTAATTTAGGAATGACCTAGTGTGTGAATTGCTACACAAGTTAGGAGGCTGAGAGGTTAGAAAGGCAACCAGAAATAATCACATAATGAGCACTTTGAACACATTAAACAGCATACATATATCATGTTAGAAAGCATGTCTATCTTACACTCTTCTGCAGTTTGTATAGTCTGCTTGTAGAGGGTAAATGTGTGAACTAAGCATAAGTTTCTGTTTTTCAAAGAAATGTGTAAAGCAACAAGTGTTTTAGAATTTGCAGTATTTGGACCCAGAAGATAGCTCTGTGGTCTAAGTACCTGCTGGAGAAGTGCAAGGACCCTGGGTTCAATCCCTGGTACTGCAGTCATGTGAGATAGCCACTGAAACCAGGTGTGGTTGCACTCTCCAGTAATCCCAGTGCTGGGGAGGCTGAGACAGGAGGATCACTATAAGTCTGAGCTGCTTAGTGAGACCCTGTACCAAATAAATAGAGTTTGAAGTTTTTCAGGTTTCAAATATGCTCACATAAATAGTGAGATATCTTAGTGTTTTAGTTGCTTTTCTCATTGATGTGACAAAATACCCCAAATCCAAAGTTACAGGAGAAAGGGCTTGTTTAACTGTTTGTAGAGGTCTCCATGACCAGCTGGCTTCAAGGCAGGGTGAGGGGGCAGAGAGACATCACAGAGGAGAAAGCGACCCTGCAAGGAGGCCAGAGGACTCAAAGCAGCAAGTTGCAGGGAAACAGCAGGGGCAATGAAGTAGCAAAGCAGCTCTGTCCCTTTCTGCTCCATCCAGGAGACCAGCCTTTTGGGTGGTGCCATGCACACCTGGGGTGGGCAACCTAAACCCCACCATCACATCCTTCATCCCATTATCACACATCCTAATCCAGCCACCTTCAAAACTCCCTACCTATCTCAGCATGAGGCTTTTTTTGGGGGGGGGGAAGAGCACCTGATAGAAATCATAATACTTAAAAAACAATAGCTAAATCTAAATAGGAAAGTCATTTCTCCCTTCTGAGTACTAACCAGGCCTGGTTCTGCTTAGCTTCTGAGATCAGACAAGATAAAACATGTTCAGGGTGGTACGGCCATAGACATGAAAGTCATTTCTGTTGCAGATGTTCCATGCACAAATAGCAGACAGGGAATTTTTATATAGCATTTTCAGTGACCTCTTTTGATGGGAAGGTATGACATAAAGTCTGGTTTGGAGTTCTTGAATATTGTTCTGGTGTTCAACATGAATATTTTGGATTTGGGAGTATCTCAGCTTTTGGATTTGGGATGCTCACTTTGTATGTAAGCATCTAGAGCTACTGAACTTCTGGTAACATTTAAAAATTATTTTATCCTTCTGGCAGCAGAAGTATAAAAAACACAAAAAATAAAATTGAAACATACAATTTTATAAAACTTTATATGTTTTAAAATGCAGTTTGGCCATTTTATTTATTTATTCGTTTGGTGTTGCGTACTGAACCCATTTCAAGCATGCTAAGCATGTGCTCTAGCGCTGAGCTGCACTCCCTGCTAACCACTTTTAAAGTTTCATATAATCAATTCATCAACAAAGCTATATGGAGGATCTAAAGTGTTAAAGGAAACTTCCTTTTCTATCTATACAAGTATAAAGAGAGAACAAACTGCAAAAAGTAGACAGTGAATGGGGCTGGGGAGATGGCTCAGTGGAATAAGCACTTCCCTGGCAAGGGCCTGAGTTCAATCCCTGGTTTCGCAAAAAAAAAAAAAAAAAAAGTAGACAATGAGAAGCAAGTTTCTCAGCATCTTCAGATCATTAGCCATTCAATTCACCTTCCTGGAAGCAATCTAAAGACCAAAAGGCATTTTCTATTTCAATCAGGAAGCATTTAAAACCTTTTAGATAAAATTAAAATTATAATATGTTCACAATGTTTTAAAATTCAAAAGGTACCCTCCTTGGACACCTGGCTTTCAACCCACCTATTCCTTGCATCGCCAGAATCAACCTGCTGGGGCTCGGGCACCTCTCCAGAAGCAGCATGCATGCGTGTGAGTGGGGGTGATGGTGGTGGTGGTGGCAGGGGTGGTGGACGGTGTAGGTATCAGCCCTACTCCTTGTTTGTTTCCTTTGGCACCTTTACCAGGGCACCTTGAAGATAGTTGAAGAGCAATTAAAAAAGAAAAAGTGCTTCCTCATTCTTTTAGGTGATTTCTTATCACTTTCTATGTGAAATGTGCTATAAGATCAAACAAGAAGGCCTACAGGATATGTTACTCAGTAAGTTTTTCAGTCAAAAGTTACATGCATTTGTAAGTCTGGCTAGTATTGCCAATCTGCCTGAAGGACATTTTTAAGAGTATGCTTATCCAACAGGTCAATGAAATTTAAGATGTAATTTACAGATCCTGGCTTCTTGAATATGTAAAGCTAGACTTTAATCTCTGCTCAAATGACCTTAATTCCTAACTGGCAGAACATCATGAAATATCCTAAAATATCAATTAATTTTTTAGTAATATTTTATTTTTTCTATAATAAAAGTCTGTTTAAGGATTTAAATCAACTTAATGAGCTAAGTTGAAATGAAAAGTAAAAAGATGCATTCTTTTCAAGCTTATAGATAGATGACCTGTGTACGGTTAGTGTTTGTATTTTTTTTTTTTTTTGTGGCCTATATTTCAATGTGCTTTAAACCTACTATGATCTTATTGATGGCGAAACTGGTAAGTTGCAGTCCCAGCATCAACTGCCTATGACTTACTCTTGTTAGTCAGTGGCTGTCTCAGTTACTTTTCTCTTGTTGCTGGGATAAAGTACCCAACACCCAAGATTAAGGAAGGAAAGCTTTATTTAGCTCATAGTTTGTGGAGATTTTAGTTTATGCCCAGCTGGCCCCAAGGCAGACTGGCACATGGGAGAGGGCAGCACTTCATGGCTGTGGGGAAACAGCAAAACACCAAGAGCAAAAGGGAGAAGCAGAGGCAACAGTGGCTACAGAGAGCAAGTCCGTCTCCCTTATGTTGCGTTCAGGCTGTCTGCCCCAGGCCGGGTGTAGCGCTCACACCCATAATCACAGCAGCACTAGATCATGAGTTAACCACAAAGTCTAGAAGTCCACCCCATGACCACATGAGACTTTGGGGGAACAACTAGACACAAGCCATAGCAGTGGCTCTTGCCTGTCCTCTACTCATACCTCATCTCTTTCTTTAGAACAAATGTTTTCTTCTTCTTTACCTTGCACCACTTACTGTTAGACTTCACTATTGACCAGTCTGTTTTCCTGAGCAGAATATGGACAATAGAAATAGAAATATCCTATACTCTATGTAGTCTGGGTACAGCTTTATAGTTCCTAGTGTGGAATTTTAACAATCATATCCTGGGAGAATTCTTAGTTTCTGTGTTATGAAGAACAGGATACTCTGTTCTCTTGGTCTCCAATGGGCTGCTGGCCCTCTGACATTTTAAGCTCCCTGGTGCCTAATACTAGTTTCTGCCATTGTTAACATGTAGCATTCTCCCTCTGCTCACCTGTCCTCACATGGCCACCTCTTTATGAGGACACCAGTGATGCTAGATTAATGGTCCACACTATTTCAACAGAACCTTATCTACATTATGCCTCCAATAGCTCTATTTCCAAAGAAAGTCACATTCTGAGGAGCTTAAGACTATTTCTTGGGGGAAGGGAAAATACAATGTATAGTTATAAAAATATAATTAATAACATAAATTTTATAAACCAATAAATTAAGATTATAACAAATATTCAGTAATACCCCAATGTTTGGTTCCACCTTCTCATTTGAGAAAATCTATTGAAAAATGTAAAAAAATTCCTGAATGAACAGACCTTAGCTAACCAGGCCCTTTGCTGTACTCATGGAGAAAAGAGAAACTTAATGTACCAGTCTTTCCAATAGAGTGGGCATTACAAGGAGATAATCAGATACTGTAAATACAAAACAATATTTACAAATGTATGTACAAATGTATATATGTATGTACAATGTATGTACAAATGTATTCTAATACAAAAATCTGTAGCCACACTACAGTTAAAAAAAATTATCCTACACAAAACCAAAAAATATTGTGCTAGAATTATGTAATTTTTGTTAAATATATGTTCATTTAAAATATATTCTCAATGTTTTTATTTTTAATGACAAAATTACTGATACAGTCATCTTACAGAAAATGCATATATTTCAAAATGATAGCCAGACATGGTAGCACACACCTGTATTCTGAGCATGAGGCCGGTGGATCCTCATGAATTCAAGGCCAGCCTAAGAGATATAGTGACTTCAAGGCCAGTCTGAATTACAAAGTGAGACCCTGTAAAAAAAAAACCTCCCAAAACAAAACAAAACAAATCATCTGAAGCATACCCATGTTGATAGCAATACAACTCATTATAGTTGTACCTTAGAAGTGACCTACATTTTCATCAACAGATGAATGGATAAAGAAAATCCAGTATCTATACACATGGAATACTCCTCTACTAGAAAGGACAAATTTGAGCCATTCATACATGGACAATCAATACATGTACCTTGAGACCATAATTTTAAATGAAATAGATTGTGCACACAAGCTTAAATATCACATGGTTTCTCTTCTATAAGAAACTCAAATGCAAATTTATTGAAGAGGAGAACAAAAGGTAGATAATAGGAAGCAAGGAGATAGATCTTTTCCACATGAGAAGACCAGGAGATGAAGGGAGTGGAGAGGAGGGAAGGGAAAGCGGGGTAAAAGGTATTAAGACATGTCATGTCCATGGTCCAACTCCCTATGATAAATGTAATCCTTCTGTACTGCAAACATGTACTAATAAAAATTATAAAGTTATATGAGGTAAAAATGTCAAGTTTTCTCATTTCTTACTCACCCTCTGAACAAGATACTCTTTGGAATAGGGACAGTGAGATCCACAATAGGCCCATATCCTAATTTATGTAGCCAATCACACGGGTGTAAGTTGCTCCCATTTTTTTCCTATCTTATGTGATGCTGCAGTGAAAATCCTTCTATAGATAATGCTCACCCTTGTGCATGTGTGTCTGTCTGGTAAACACCTAAAAGTAGAAATGTTGAGTGAAAGGGATGAATATGCATTTAAAATTTACATAAATTTGAGTTTGCTTCCTATTTACTGTATGGCATCAAAAATGATTCCAAGTAAAATCACTGTGGCATCAGACTCCAGGAAATCATAACAAGCCTGGACTAGAATACAATAATCCTGTGGATCATTCTCCATTCCAAAACAGGCTCTTATATCAAAGCAGATCAGGGAAAGGCAGGTGATTGTTGGTTGATCATTTGACAAATATACCACTTGAGCAAATGAGGAAATAAACGCGCAAAATCTGTTACCTTTTTTAATAATAAAATTTCCTAGCAAACTGAAAGAAAAGAGAACTTCTTCAGCCCTTCAGGGTTGGGCAGCTGTGGAGCTACACGTGGGAGGTCAGCACTCCCCCTGCTGGAGAGTAGGCTGAAGGACGGCCAAGCAGCCCTGGCTATCTCTGAGGCAGCCACAGCACACAGCCGCAATAAGCTCTGTGAGAAGACAGGAGAGGAGGCTACACAAGGTCTGGGAGGAGCTAACTACGCAGGACTGCGGCAGGCCGCGCGGGCTGCCTCTGTCTGAGTGTGTCACTGCAACTGCAACAGAAACGCAGAAGCAAGCAGGCCAGAGAGATGTGGACAGTCCTCAGAAAAAGAGAAAGTTGCTGGCGGAGACGGGCTCTACGCCCAAATCAGAGGCCAAGATCAGCTTGTAACCAGCACTAATCGTACTGCAGACCTGATGGAGTTACCCTGCACAGGTACTGTAACCAGAGAACTTTTTAATATTATTATTATTAATATTATTATTAGTAGTAGTAGTAGCAGTAGTAGTATATTATTTTCTTTGCTTCATTTTCCTTTTTTGTCAGGTTGGCTTTTTTTTTTGGTTGTTTGGGTTTTTACTTTTATGGTTGGTTTTGTTGTCTTCTTTCTCTTCAAATATTTTGATTTTTGATATGTTGATTCACACAAGTGAACATGATCTCTAGTCTTTCTGCTTTGCTATTCTTTTCTTTTTTAATCTTTTAATCATTTATTTATTAGGTATGGATCTCACCATGCAGTTCACTCTCATATTGATCCTCCTGTCTCAGCCTCCCCACTGCTGGGATCACAGGACTGTGCCACCACACTGGGACTCGGTGGCCAGCTTGGTGTAGATCAGTACGGTATGGAGTACCAGGGATCGAACCCGAGTCCTTGTACTTCCCATGCAGGCACTTAGACTGCTGAGCTATCTCCCTGGCCCTGCTTTGATATTCTTTTGCTTTCTCCTTCATTCTTTCCTTCCTATTATCTTTTTCTGTTTCCCAAAGCTTGTGTGATCATTCTTTGTCCACTGGTGGTGTTGCTACTTATTCCTCTTCATTTATCTCTGTTTTGTCTCCTCTCCGTCTTAAATTTCTTTACAATAGGGTAAAATAACTCTATTAAAGGGAAACTCATTGTATACAAGTTCCTGGTTTATGTTGGGTTTTGTTACATGACTATAGATCTTGCTATGATGCTAAAGGTACCAAATGAATAGTTATCACAGTTTGTCATTTCTAGGCTATACTTGACGCTATTGTTATATGTAATTGCACTACTTTAGCCAGGGTGTCATACCCATTGTAATCAGTTCTCTCTTGTATGCCAAGATGTAATTTTCTGGAGGGTTACAACCATAGTCCAGTACCAGAGGACTGGGTGCTAAGACAAATAGATAACAACTTGTCACCTATAATAAATTGGGAAGGTAGGATCCTGGGATAGACATAAAACTGAGAATCACCTACATCTAGGAGACATCTCTGAGGAATAGACATTTCCTGGGGAAGCCTCCATACTAGTGATAAAGCTATCTATAAGAAATTTACAACTGGGCCAGCCAAATAGCTCAGCGGACTGAAGCACTCACTTAGGCAATCTCAAGGGCAAGATCCCCAGCCTGCTGTGCTGGTCCCACTCTAGGGTGTGCTGAGATAGTGATGGAGACTGGGTGTGGTAGCAGATGCCTGTAATCCCAGCGCTTGGGAGGCTGACAACAGGAGGATCACTACAACTGTGATCTGTATAGTGAAACCCTATATACCCTGTACTTAATACATTAAAAAAAGAAATATACAACCATCACCTCAAAAAAAAGAGTAAAAAAATGACAAGACACAGGAGCAAAATGCAGTTTCATATCTCTAGCTCACAAGGAAATGTCTAGGGAACAATGAGAGAGAAAAATCAGAAGACACCCATCTGAACTTTCTGAAATTATGCCAGCAGAAGTTAAAAAACAAAAGAAAACAGATGAACAAGGTTGTACGGAAAATTAGATTAGAAATAATCTCAGGTAAAAGAAGTGATGATCAAAGTGAATGATACTGAGTGAATCTAGAATAGACACAAGTTAAAAATAATAAGTAGAGGAGCTTAGGGAAATGATGAAAACCATAGATGTTCAACATAGGGAATAAATGGAATCCATGAAACAGATTCAAACAAATATCCAGGACATTAAAAATTCCATAGAAAGTATACACAGCCAATAAAATCAAGGTAAGACCAGAATATCAGATCCAGAAGACAGAATGCCTAGAAGACAGAGCGATCACAAGAAGACAAATATCTTTAAAATATCAGGTAACCATGAAAAGTCATTTGAGTAACTACAAGATGATGAAAGAATAACACAAGATTGATTGGAGTCAGTGAGAAAGCTGGAGACAGCACGAAAGACACAACAAAATCTCCTCACAGAAATAATGGCAGTAAACTTCTTAAACATAGGCCAAAAATTTGACATACAAATAAATGGGAGCATATAGAATCCCAAATAGCCATGACTAAAATAAATCATACCAAGGCATATAATAAAGATTTCAAAAACTCAGCACAAGAACAGGTGAGAAGTTTATAGCCATCACCTCACAAAAAAGATTTAAAAATGACATTAATGAATATTAAAAACATAGAAAAGAAACAAATCAGCTATAAAGGAAAAGTCATCAGAATCGCAGCAGATTTCACAACACAAACCCTCAAATCAGGTTGAGCTGGTAGTTAAGTATGTCAAGTCCCAAAGAAAACAATCTCTGACCCATATTGATGTACCCTGTAAAACTATCTTTCAAAACTCTGTGGAGAAATAGATATTCCTATAAAAAAAGAACTACTGAAGAAATTCATGAGAAGAAAACCAGGACTACAAAAATGTTCTGAGGGATATTTTAAAAAGAAATAATGCAGGCCATAATTCCAAGAATATCAAAAGAAAGAAGCCACTGGGTAAGGAAAAGAATTAAAGAGAAAGAAGGACAGAGAACCAACAGCAGGAATATAATATGAGAAAGATAAGCCAATATATGTCAGTTATAACCATCAGTATAAATGGTCTCCATTCACCAATCAAAAGAAACAGACTTGTAGAATGGATCATGAAACAAGATCCAAAATATGTTTCATATAAGAAATGTAAGTCATTCAAAAAGAAATTAATAAACCAAAAGTTAAAGAATGGAAAACAATACTGTATGCAAGAGGAAACTGGAAGAAAAAAACAGGAGTATTTATTCTATTTGCAGACAAATGAAGACTAATCAAGA
The DNA here is from genome assembly GCA_004027165.1 of Ctenomys sociabilis. Lineage (NCBI taxonomy): Eukaryota > Metazoa > Chordata > Mammalia > Rodentia > Ctenomyidae > Ctenomys > Ctenomys sociabilis. Next base: position 47,871 of record PVKA01000465.1, on the reverse strand, counting down.
GACAAAAAAAATTCACTATATACTTGTTAAGGAAAAACTCCAAGAGGAAAAGATAATAGTGATGAACATATATGCACCAAATACCATTGCACCCAACTATGTAAGACAAATGTTAACAGACAAGGAAATTGAAAAAGCAATAATACAATTATAATGGGGTCAGCTAGACAAAATATCCAACAAATATTAGAAGTGAACAAAACCTGTGAACAAATGGGGTTAATAACTATCTACAGAATGTTCCACCCCACAACATCAGAATACACATTCTTCTTCATGGTACACAAGATATTCTCTAACATAGACCACACAGAACATATCTAGAGCAAATACAAAGAAATTGAAATTATACCATGTATATTACCTAACCACAGTGCAATGAAATTGGAAGTCAATTGCAAATAAAACCACAAAAACTTCATAAATACATGGAAATTGAGTAACATCTTTCTGAATAACCAATGGGTCACTGGTGAAATTAAAAGAAGAAGTTAGTTTCTAACATGAAATGATAATGCTGATACAATATGTCAGAACTGCAATGAAAGCAGTCCTAAGATGGACACTTACAGCAGTGAATTCTCACATCAGGAAAACATTTTGAACTCAAATAACTAAATTTTAACCTCAAACTTCTAGAAAAGGAAGTACAAAATAAAATGCAAAGCTTGTATGAGTAAGGAAATAATGAAGATCAGAGCAGAAATTATGGAGGGCACCGTAGTCCGGAAGCCTACGTTTCTATTCCTTTTATGGATATAAGTTACACTTCCTGTAGATTGCTGCATCATGACATCCTGCCATGTATTCCTTTGGTTAGACTTCCTGTCAACGTGCTCCTTTAGTTGATCACCTGAGTATTGTTAGCCTATAGCATTACCCTAATATACCTACGTCATTAGTGACGTTGACTTCCCTTCCCTCTGCTATATAAGCTGTATCGCTTCCTTGAATAAACGAGACTTGATCAGAATCCTGTCTTGTCTCCATTTCTCGCGCACCTGTTCTTTGTCTTCGTCAGTCCCCTCTCCTC
>PVKA01000465.1:0-46738 GCA_004027165.1 Ctenomys sociabilis | reverse complement strand
ACGTTGACTGACCCACTGGACGGGAAAAGAAATTAATGGAATGGAGAATAAGAAAACAATACAAATAATTAATTGAAGAATTTGGTTTTAAAATTAAATAAAATTGATAAAACATTAGCAAAACTCATCCAAAAAAGTGAAGACTTTTCCAAGTAATTAGGAATGAAAAGGGCAAAATTATAACAGATCCTGTGAAAATCCAGATCATTCATAGTTACTTTGGAAATCTATACTGGAATAAGTTATAGAAAACACAGAAAAAAAATGGACAGATTCCTAGATACATATGAATTCCCTAAAGGGAATCAAGAATATATAAAAATATCAATCAATGAAATTGAAAACACAATTAAAAACTTACTAACAAAGAAAAGTTCAGATCCAGATGGATTCCCTACTCAATTCTACAAGAAATTTAGAGAGGATCTAACGTCAGTATTCTGTAAATTCATGAAGTTGAAAGAGAAGCAATACTCCCAAGATCATTCCTGGAAGCAAGTATTACTCTGATACCAGAGAAGAACCATGTCTCAGTTACTTTTCTCTCTTTGCTGAGACAAAATACCTAAAAGCCAAAGGAAGAAGGTTCAGTCCATATCAGCTGGTTCCTAGGCAGTGTGGCACATGGTAGAGGGACTACAGTATGTGGCAGCTAGGATGGCATAAAATGGTAAAAACAGGGGAAAGAAGGAGGGGGAGGAAGGGATGGAGGGAGAAACACAGAGACAGAGAGAGAACAAGAACAAGAAGCCTCTTTCTGTGTCTTATATTGTATCCAGTCTAGTGAGATTAGAGCAGTGCTAATCCAGTAAGTGGATTGATGCAGCAATCACCCAGCCCTAATCCCAGTATAGCAGAAAGTGCTCCCTTCCATTGCCCAGGTAACCTCCAGTTTCCTTAAGTTCCTGTTACAGTTCCTGTTACTTGTTTCCCAGAAATGGCTGGTCACTGTGATGCACACTGTAAAAAACATTCCCTGACTGACAAGCCATTCTGCCTCTGTACTTCCCCTTTACAATCCCACAAAAACCTCCATCTCGAAGCCTTTAGAATCCAGTTTCTTTGGGAATGATCTCAATTGGGACCACTAGTGTAATGAAGCTGATTATTGCCTCCAAACCTTGGTGTCACTTAGTTCTTGGTCATAGCTTTCCTATTACACCAGCACCTGTAACCTCAGCATTGAACCACAGATCTACCACAAATTGGATTCATCTGCCTTCAAAAAGCTCATGACTACATAATGCTTTAAGGGTGCCTCCAGACACAAACCATAACATTCATCCCTGGCCCCTAATGACTCATGTATATTTCTTTACAAAAAAAGCATTTACTCCATCTCTAATAGTTCCCAAAGACATAACAGTTTCAGCATTGTTAAAAAGTCCAAGGCAAACTCTTAGCTGTCAGCCAATGTAAAAATGAAAAGAAAATTAAACTTTTCTGTCTTAGTTACTCTTCTCTCATTGCTGGGACAAATATCTAACACTCAAAATGAGGGAAGGAAAGGTTTATTTAGTTCACAGTTACTGGACGTTTCAAGACTCTGCCCACACTCTCCAGGGTCTGGAGGAGAGGCTAGGGTGCTGCCACGTCCAGGAGGATCCTTTCCACACCTCCAAGACAGCCCTCAGGCTTGGGGATAGGCAGAGCACATGCTGCCAGTTTAACCATTGGAGCCTCTTTGGGCCTGTTCCTCAAGCCCCACCCTGGTCTCTGGCCCTGCCCCTCAAGCCACTTGCTACTCCTCCAGCTGGGTCTGCCCCCTGGCTTATGTGAGACTTTGGGTGGGGGGCAATAGACACAAACCACAGCATCTTCCAACATTCAATGGTACAAGATAGACCTTTCCATTTCAACAGTTACAAAAGAGGATATAAAGGAGTAGGACCAAAGCAATCCAGTAGGGCAAGCATTTAGTCCTATAATTCTATGTACAGCATCCAAGACAGTTTGTGGCAAGATGTGAACTCAAATGGCTTGGGTGGCTCGGTTTCTGTGGCACTGCTGGTGGTTGTTGTTTCCATGGCTTCTCTCTTGATCCTGCTATACTTCCTCCTTGCAGTTTTTCTCAAATGGTCTACGTTTTTGGCTTTTCCAAACTTCTGTGGTCTCCACTGCATCTCTGGCTTAACACTCACAGCTTCACACAATCCCCTCTCAGAGCACACTGCCTGGCCCCTCACATCTTCTGAAATCTGGGTAGAAACCTTCCTAACCCAACAGTTCTTGTATGCTGCATGTGCTGAAAACAAATGCCATGTGGATGATGTCAAGTTCCGCTGTCAGCTGGAGCACCAGACAAGATTCCCTCTGTCTTGGCTGTAAGAGTTGAATGCTTAGACTGCTGACCACTCTTAAACTAATTCTGAGCAACAAATTCTCTAGGATGCCACAATTCTGGAACATGGTGCTCTGCAGCTCTCTTTTCAAAGTAAAGTCTTTCATTTTTGCAATTTTGATGTTGCAAAGGGTGAAGTCCTGCTGCTTCTTCTGATGTCTTCAGGCCATCTTTTTTTTTTTTTTTTTTATTCTTCCATTCCTTTTTTTTCCCACTTATGTATGTGGTACAGGGTCTCACTACATAGCTCAGACTTGCAGTGATCCTGTTTACAGCCTCCCCAGTTCTGGATTATAGGCATGCACCACCATGCTCTGACTCCCTCAAAGGCTGAGCCTGCCCTAGGGGGTGTGGCAGGTGTGGAATGTGGAACTGGGGATTAAACAGGGTCCATGTGCTTGCCTAAGCAGGTGCTTAGTGCACTAGGCTATCTCTCCAGCCCTCTTGTTCCTTCTTAGCAATCAAAATCCCCTTTTGTCTCTTTCCAGTCTGCAGGTTTACTGGAGATTTCTTTCTGGCCAAACTTACAATGAACTAGGGAATTCAGTCATTTTTCTGGGTTCTTTGTTAATGATTCTCAACATAAATCTGCCTAAAATCCCTGTACAGTAGCCATACAACCACCTCAACATTAGATTACTTTGAAATTTTTTCTGCCAGATTAGTTTGCCACCCTTAATCTCAGTATCAGGCAAACTCAGAGGACACAAGCAAAATGCAGACAAACTTTCTGCCAAGCCATAACACATATCACCAGGAGTCCAGCAACCAATGTAATCCTTCTTCCAGCAGAAATGTCCTGAGCCTGGTCTGTACTGGTTAGATTTCTACCAGCCTTTTGGTCTTTTGAGCTCTGATCAGAATCTCCCATACAAAACAGCCAATGACAACCCAGTTCTATTTTTTTCAGCTGGAATCTCCACATATTCCAAACTGTCCCCACAATCCATTTCCAAAGGTGTCTGAACTGCATGGTCAGGCATAGTCATAGCAATGACCCCACTTCTCTGGTACAAATTCTGTCTTAGTTACTTTTCTCTCATTGCTCAGGCAGAATATCAACATTCAAAGTTAAAGGAGAAAAAGTTTATTTTTCTGGCTCCAAGGCAGGGTGGCCCATGATCGACAGGCAACTGTTTATGGAATCTGGGGCAATGAAACAGAGTAATAGAAGAGAAAAAGAGGGCACAAGAGGGAGAATGAGAGAGAGAGAGAGAGAGAGAGAGAGAGAGAGAGAGAGAGAGAGAGAGAAACAGAGAGACAGAAGGAGAGGGAGAGAACACAAGCCTCTTTCTACCCCTTATATTATATCCAGTCTTCCAAGATTAGGGTGGTATCAATCTAATTAATGGACTGATCCAAGAATTACCAGCCTTAACCCCAGCAGTCTTAATCTCAGTTTAAGCAGTGAATCAAATGTAAACTAAATTGAGCTGCCTCTGAAAAGTTTACCTCTCATGACTGTATGATGCTTTAGGGGACATTCAGACACAAGACATAACACACCCAAACAAAAGGAAGATCTACAGTCAATCTACCTAAGGGACATAGATGCCAATACAGGAACTGGTGCTGCGTGAGCCTCACCCCCGGGCTCACAGTGACTGAGATTGGGCATGGTGGCATGTGCCTGTAATCCCAGCTCTTGGGAGGCTGAAAGTGGGAGGATGACTACAAGTCTGATCTGTGTAGTGAGAGCCTATAGACTACATACAAAAAAGAAAAAAATCTCAGTATGATACATGAAAACAGACTGCAGGAAATTCTCAAGACTATACACTATGACCAAGTAGGATTCATCCCAAGGATGCAGGGATGGTTCAAAATATACAAATCAACAAATCCAATACACTATATCAACAGAGCCAATGACAACCACAAGTTCATTTCAAAGTATGCAGCAAATGTATTTCACAAAGTCTAACATTCATTCTTGATTAAAATCCTACAGAAAATAGAGTACATAGTATTTCAATCTGCTAAAAGCCATCAATGACAAACCAACAGCCAACATCATACTAAATGGCCAAAACTTGAAAGCCTTCACTGTGAAATTAGGAACAAGACAAAAAATGTCTTCTATCACCATTCCTATTCACTGTAATTCTGGAAACATTAGCTAGAACAATTAGATGAGAGAAAGAAATATAAGGAGTAAAGATACAAAAGGAAGAAGTTAAATGATTATTTGTAGATGATACAATATTCTACACAGAAGATCCCAAAAGCTCCACAAAAAGACTTTTTGATATAACAGCCAAATTTAGTTGTGTAACTGATGCAAATTCAGCACTCAAAAAATCAATGGCGTTATTATACAAATAACAAATTCACTGAGGGAGAAATTAAGGAAATTTCCTCCCACTTTCAGCCTCCCAAGAGCTGGGATTACAGGCACATGTAATCTCAGTCACTGTCTCACCATGCCCGGGAGTGAGGCTCACACGGCACCTTTCACAATTGCATCAAAAAATGAAATATTCAGGAATAATCCAACAAAGGAAGTAAAAACTCTTTATATTGAAAACCACAGTACTCTGAAAAAGGAGATTGAAGAGGAAACAAGAAAATTTAAAGGTATCCCTTGTGCTTGGGTAGAAAAGCCTATATATGGTAAAAGGGCTGTATTCCCAAAATTGTTATATATATTTAATGTAATCTCAATCAAAATACTATCAGCATATCTCTCAGAACTAGAGAAAATATTCCTAAAATTCATTCGGAACCAAAAGAGACCTAGAATAGAAAAAGTAATTCTGGCCATCAAAGGCAAGGCACAGGGAATCAAAATTCCTTACTTGAAATTATATTACAAAGCTACTATGATAAAAACAGCATAGTACTGGCAAAGAAGCACAACTAAAGATCAGTGGAACGGATTAGAAGATGTCACCTTATCTTTGACAAAGAAGCCAAACATGTTTACTGGATGAAAGCCTCTTTTATAAACAGGGCTGGAAAAAACTGACTTTCCACGTAGTGAAAACTAAAGCTAGGTCCATTTTTTTTCATCATGTACTAAGATAAAATAAAATTGAATCGTAAATCTAAATATTAAAACAGAAACAAATCTGCTGGAAGAGAGAATAGGTAGAACTTTCTTTTCCTTTTTTTATTTTTTCTTTTGTCGTTTTGAGACAAAGTCTCACTATACAGTTTAGGCTGGCCTTGAGATCACTTTGTAGCCCAGGCTTGTCTCAAACTCCCAATGACCCTCCTCTGTCAGACTCTCAAGTGCTAGAATTCACAAAACTCTTAATGAAGTAGATGTAGGCAAAGTCTTTATTTAAAAAAAACAGCTATCATGAAGGAAATATACAGAATCAGTGGGATGTTGTGTTATTAAACAGCTTCTGCACAACAGAAGAAATGATCAACAGAGTGAAAAGACAACCCACAGAGTGGGAAAAAAGTTCAGTTCAAAAATAGGCATTTGAAATGAATAGACATTTCTTAGAATAAGTAAGAATGGCAAATCAACACATGAAGTAATGTTCAACATCACTGAACATTCAAGCGATATTAATTAGAACAAAGCTGAGATTCTATCTTATTCCAGAAAGAATGAATGTTATCAATAAATCAGCCAAAAACAAATGCTGTCAGGGCTATGGGGAAAAAGGAATCCTTTTCTTTTTCTTTTTCTTTTTCTTTTCTTTCTTTCTTTCTTTCTTTTTTTTTTTTTTTAAGGAATCCTTCTTCACTGTGGGTGTGTGTGTAAACTGATGCAAGCACTGTGGAAATCATTTTGGAAATTCCTCAAGAAACTAAAGTGAAAGTTCATCTTTGACCTACAAATTTCCCTTCTTGGTATTTTCTTAAAAGAATTAAAAGCACCATAAAAGTACCATAAAAGCACCATAGCTGTGTTGCATTGTAAGACACCAAATGTGTTAGTAAGGGCCAAAATGTATAGTAGATATTTTGCAATAGGAAGAAAATGTTCAAATGAAAGGGGAACTGGAGAAGAGAGTCAGGTGGAAGGGAAGGAAAGAAAAAGAAAAAAAAAGAGAAAACAGGGATAAAACAGAAATAGAGCTTTGTAAATAAGGAGAGAAAAACTGGTTAAAGAGAGGAGAGAGGAAGAGGGGAAAAAATGAAGAACCAAGGTATATCATGTATTGGGTGGAGGAGTTAGCTCAGTGGAATAAGTGCTTCCCTGGCAAGCACAATGTCCTGAATTTGATCCCTGGTATCACCACCAAAAAAATAAATAAATAAATAAATTAAAATATATATATATATATATATAATGTACTGGTACAAATTCCCTATGATAAATGTGATCAAAATGTACCAATAAACTTAATTAAAACAAAAGTATCAAAGAATAATAATATACAGGATCGGCCAAATAGCTCAGCAGATTAAAGCATCTGCAAGCAGTTGCAGTAGTTTGATCCCTGGGCCTGCCATGCTGACCCTGACCTGGGGTGCGCTGAGACTACAATTGAGACTGGGCATGGTGGCGCATGCCCGTAATCCCAGCTTTCGGGAGGCTTAATCAGGCAGATCACTATGAGTCTGATCTAGTAGTAAGACCATGAACACCCTGTAGACCTTTCCCTAAAATACAATAAATAAATAGCATATACAAATAAATTTAAGAAAACTATAATAGTTACACAGTAATCATTATAATAATCTGTTATAGTTACACTATAACAGTTATGCACAACACACTGTTGAAAGTAATTAACAGAAGAAAGGGCCAAAATGTATACTGCTCATAGTTTTGAAGACTCAATATTTTTATTATCCAAATTAATCCACAGCTGTGGCCAAGCATGGTTACAGGGCTGAAATCCCAGCTACCTGGAAGGCTGTGGCAAAAGGATTGAAAGGTCAGTTTAGGAAAACTTGCTGAGATCTTGTCTCAAAATAAAAAAAATAATAATAATAAAAGGGAATGGAGAAGTAGCTCAGAAGTAGCTCCTGAGTTTGATCCCTAGTACATCAAGAAAAAGAAAATCCAACTGCTTAAAAAAAATAACCATCAATAGACAAGCTGACGCTAAAGTTCACAGAAAATGTGGGTACCTAAAATAATGGAAAACAATTTCAAAAAAGAACAAAGTTAGAGAATTTATGCTTTTTGTTTAAAACATGTTTACCAAGTTGCATTAATTAAGACAACATGCTGCTGACACAGGATAAGCTTATAGATCACTGGCACAGAGCTGAGAATCTAGAAATAAACTCAGAAAAATTGGTCACTGATTTCAAGAAGGAGGGCAACTCTATTCAATAAGAAAAAGACTTTCCTTTTCTCTCTTCTTGTCTTTTTTTTTGAGACAAGGTCTTGATGTGTAGTTAGTTCAGACTGGGCTTCAACTCACTTTGTAGTCCAGGCTGACTTCAAACTTGCAGCAATCTTTCTGCCTCAACCTCCAAGCACTGGGATTATAGGCGTGTGTCACCACACTCAGCCAAGGACTTTCTCAGCAAATATTACTGGGACAACTGGATATTCATATGGAAAAGAATGAATTTGATCTTTACCTGCCATCACACCCAAAAATTAATTTAAAATGATCCAAGATCTAAATGTGTAAATTAAGAATATAAAAAAAATTTTAGAAGTAATCTGGGATAAATCTTATTTAAGGCAAAAAGAAAAAAAATGTATAAACTACATTGCATCAAAATGAAAGTTTTGTCTTTCAAAAGAGGTCAAGAAGGTAAGAAGACAATCTGCATAATGAGATAAAATATTTGTAAATTATATACTGATAAGATTTGTATCCAGAATGTGTGAAGCCTCTTTAAAACTCAATAATCAAAACGCAACCCAATTAAAAAATGAGTGTAAAATGTAATTAGATATTTTTCCAAAGAGAATAAACTAATGGCCAGTAATTATGTGACTAGATGTTCAACATTTATCATGACAATGCAAATCAAAAACCAAGTTACTACTTCACACCTACCAGAATGGCTATCAATAAAAAAAAAAAAAAACTAGACAAAGAATACCAAGTATTGGAAAGGATGTACAAATCTTGGAACTCTCACACATTGCTAATGGAAGAGAGAATGATGGGGCCCTTTGAAAACTAGCCTGGGAATTTCTCAAAAAGAATTCCCATATGATCTGCCCCCCTTTTTTATGAGCAGAATACAGTTATTGGGGGAAAGAAAGCTCTTGTCCGGGAGAGGGACAGAAAGAGGGCCTGAGCATGTTGTCCCCAATCTGCCCCTTCTACTCCTAGATATGTACCAAATAGAAATGAAAATGTACATACACAGACACAAATATCTGTCACAATAATATTGATAACAACCTTATTCATAACAGCCTCAAGGTGGAAACAAGCCAAATATCCACAAAGTGATGAAAGGGTAAACATGTGATCTATTAGTACTATGGGATATTATTTGGCTATACAGAACAATGAACTACGGTGTGGATAGAGGCTACAACACCGCCGAATGCTTCAACAATCTTGAAAATTTTTTCTAAGTGAACGAAGTGAGCCACAAAAGCCTATGTATTATATGACTTCATTTCCACAAAACAGGCAGTTCCATAGATAATGTAAACAAGTAGATGCTGGGAGCAATGGGGTGATTGGGGAGTCATAGATAAAAAATCTTTTGGAGGGGATGAACTGTTTGAAGGTGACTGCTGCAAAATACCTTACAGGAGTGAAATGCATAGCACCCATAGTAAAGATCAACAAAACTGTTTTTAAAAAAATAAAGAAATTCTGGCAGCTTTAATCCTCATTTCAGGAGTTATTTAACTTCTCTGATTAGTTCCTCTGTAAATAAGTGGTGATAGTAGTTTTCTACTTTACAGGATTGTTGTAAATATTAAGATAACAATAGTGTCTAATTTTAAAATAACTTGTTATATCATTTATTATACCGTTTTCCTAGAAAACTGTACAAATACCTTACCCATCCCACCACCCCACTATTGTAAATATGATACAAACCCTTTGAAGTTTTCTTCGGAGTAATTTTGAGTACATACGTTCAATACATTTTAGAAGTCAGGTGTTGAGTTTGGAATTTTAGGTTGAGTTCTTTTTTTTTTTTTTTTTTTTTTTCTCTCCCTAGTGATATTTATGGAAATAGTTTCAGACTTTCCTGTCTTGTGAAGTAACACAGTCTAACTAGTCGTATGTATTTATTAGAAACCTGGAGGAATTGGGGCGGGCAAGTTCAAAACGGTGCCAGCCACACAAATCCATTCTATATGGATATAGTATTCAGAACTTGTGTATTGTAGGGTACTAAACAACAGCACTGAAACTGAGAATAAACTATAATAAGTAATTTAAGCCCTGTAAAATTGAAATGCTATACTTACCTCACAAGACTACAATAAAAGAAACAGTTACATTCAGGCCACGTACGTGTGTATGTAAATCGCAAACCTATTCACTCCTGCCTCATACGTGTTTTGCAAGAGAACGGTTTTCTTCTAATTTGACCCTTGAGGCTTCCCGTTGCTTTAGTTTCAGCGCACATGCGCAGAAGCCCGCTGACCTTTTGGCTCCGGGCTCGCCTTTCTTTGACAATGGCGGCCCGCGGCGTGGGCCTGCTGACCCTTTTCCCCCGCTGTGCCCAGATAAGAACTCGAATCCAGTGTCCTGCTTTCAGACGTCTCAATTGTGCAGGGACTTTAGCCGCGGATCTTAGAGAAGAGCAGCCTTCTGGAAGCGTGGAGACAGGTGATGGCGCTGCGTCCCGGGTTTGCTCCGTAGCCGGCTCCCACAGTGAGCCGGGGGAAAGGAAAGCGTCGGGGATCTCGGGCGAACGCTTCTGTGTGGAAGCGCCTTGGAGAGAGTGTGAGGCTGCTCCCGGCCTCCGCTGATGGCATTGGTGGCTTGAGGCTGTGGTCCTCGCCGCTTGCAGTCGGGGCGGGTGTGTGACGTTCCCTTCTTCGGGGTCACTTCTGTGGACAGCAGTGGAATTTAGCCTCTGTGAAGTTCGGGCCAGTGGTTCAGCTGGCTGGCCTTTCATTATGTTGATAAAGCAGTGTTCTCAATAAGAAATAGTACCACACACCAGTCATTCGTTTCACTTTCTCAGAGGTAGCGATTTTGATGTCAGAGATGCCGCTGAAGGCTGAATACTATGGTGAACTTAATGAATAACTGCGATTCCAGACATTGGCATTACTTGATATTTATCCTTTAGGCAAAAACTGACCAATAACGGATTAGTATACGCTTGTCCCGCAGACGTTCTAAACATAACATTATTTTTGAATGATAAGGCCCCTTTACTGAACCCCTCTTGTGGCCCAAGGGCTTGCATATGGTGTTTGTAGTTTTTAAAATGGCCTTGCAAGAAATGTATCGTTTTGTCCCTTTTACAAATAAAGAGGCTCAGGAAGCCAAATATCTTGGGCAGTGTCATTCATTGTAAATCTTGACTCAACCAAACAGAATATATTGATTTCTGTCATTTCTTGGAGTTACAATTTTAAGAGAAAGTTATTTCTGGAAATTGTTCCAAATCATACTAAACAAGTAAAATGTTTTTCCCAAAAGCAGATTTCTGTTCTTCAGATTATAGAAAGAATCATTGACTGGGAGTGAAAATGCTCCTTTGTGTGGCATCTCCCTGAAATATTTACTGGATTTTATTTACTAGAAGTTGCTTTTGTTCGCATATAATCCTGCCAATTTGAGTAAGATTTCTGCATAAAAAGCTGTTTAGTTTTTAAGAAAACATTTTATTAGGTCTCAGTAAAATAGAACTTTAGAAGTTAGAGTTTTCCTCCCTTTAGAAGAAGTAGTTTCTCCAAACCCTTTAGGGTGAGGGCCTCAAACTCTCATCCCAGATGAACACAAGACACAGATGGACAAAAGGAGGGAGAGATCTGAGTCCAGGAAAGGATGCATTAACCCAAACCTCACTGTTGTCTCACTCTATTCCCTCTCCCCACTGTTCCTCGCTATAAAAGACCCTAACATACCTACACGCTGTGAGATGGTGACCTGAGGCAAATGGCCCACTCTATCTCCTCTTGAGTTAGCTTTTAATAAATCCATTTTCCTTTCTACCAAAATAAATGGCTTCCTTTCATATGGCCAGTGGGAGTAGGTAAACCTGAGGTGAACCTAAAATGACTAGTAACAAGTAACAGGACTAAATTTTCAGGAACTCTTGCAGGGGCATTAATGAGCAACAAAATGGTCATTTGGATTTCTTTACCATTTCTAGAAACAGTTAAGAGATAACTAGCCTGTATTCTCACTTAGAAGCATATAATTTTATAATTGGAAAGAACTTGAGAAATAACCAAATTCACCTTTTTACTCAGTGTAAGAACTCATTACCAAAACAATCGTTAGTAACATTTTATGTTAATAGGGAACAAATGGTCTCATAAATCCAATGTGAGCAGGTTCTCCTGGTGGAAAGATATTTATAGTGGGGTAAATTCTACTAAGTTCCCATTTTCATGTTGGTCTTTTTTTTTTAATCCTTTTTTTCTTGACCTTTTTACTTTATTTTTAAATTATTTTAAAGAGTATAATAATTGATAAAACATTAGAAATGGTACACATTTAGAAGAACAAGGTGATAGGCATTCAGCCTTGGTTTTCACATTGTACCTTGCTATCTTCAATGTAGCTGCTCAGATTGCTTATAGTAGCATGTAGAGTGAAAATATAAAACATTAACTGCTATTTTCAAAGAACAGGTGGAAATTGTTAATATAGTCATTTCAGTTATTCTATATATAAACTTAACGTTATTTTTACCCTTCCTTTTTTTCCCCTATCTTAGCTTTCACATAAGTGGAGGAAAGGATTTTAGTAGTAAGAGAATAAAGAGTGTGTTGGTCAAGACTCTTGGGTGCAGATGGTAAAAACTAATTCCAGTTAGCTTAAATAGGTTCAGAAGAACACACCAACCCATATAACAGACTCACCTGAATTGCTATAGTCAGAGCAAATTGTTGCTCTTCTCCTCAGCTGTTGTTTGGAGCCTTATAACTTCAGTTTCTTGTATGTAGGTGTGTTGGTCCTGGGGATGATGGTAGCTCCATGTTCACATGCTTGCAGCATTCTTCAAGGGGAATAAAATTAACTTTTACCTGCCTTTGGACAATTCCAGGAAAGGTTTTGGTTGATTATTACACCCAAGTTTTGGACCAAAAAAAAAGATATCCAGAATCATCTGGTAATTCTGGCTAGTGGGAGGGAATTACCTGTGATGGTAGGATAGCTGTATCGAAAGTTCCACCATAACCGAAAAGAGGCTGTGTTTGTATGCAAGTGTTTGTGCATGTGTGGGTGTGTGTTCTAAATAAGCAAGGATGTATCATTGCCAGAAAGGTGGATAGATGCCAGGCAACCAAGCAGTCGCTAAATTCTGTGTGAGGCTGTCCAGTTTTCCACATGTTTGATTTTGTTCATTAATTTCTCTTACAATGATTCCAGCCCTATTTTAGGAGAGAAAGAAGTATATATGTACTTGCATGTGACAGTGCTTGAAAAACTATAAAATGCTGCTCAAAGAGAAGGTTGCTGTATTTGAAGACCACTCAGCTCTCAGGTTCTCACCTGTCCCTATACTCTCCAGTGGCATAAGTCCTCACTTTACAGTAATTCCCTACCATTTTCTGGCATTTTTGTTACCCCTTTTTGAGTGTTCTTTGGTTCAGTAATATTCTTCATTTCCATTATATGCATGTGTCCTAAGCCAGAATTTTTTTTTTTTTTTTTTTTTTTTTTTTGTATTTAGGAAAGGGTGTACAGGGTATACAGGGTCTCACTGCGTAGATCGGATCCTCCTGTTTACAGCCTTCCAAGTGCTGGGATTACAGGTGTGTGCCACCATGTCCAGTCTCAATCGCAGTCTCAGTGTGCCCCAGTGGCAGGGCTGGCATGGCAGGCCCGGGGATTGAACTCCCTGCCTCTGAGTCTTCCTAAGCTAAGGCAAAATTCTTATAGATTCATATACACACACACACATGTTCAAACTTATTAATTAGCAATTAATAGGTAAGTGATCTGGAGCAGAAATTTTTACTTTTATAAAGTCCTACACTGTTTTACTTCTTCTATAAGTTTGGATGTCAGTGTAGACTTAACTAAAATTCAGAGACAAGAATGTATAGTGGTCATTACAACTGAAAAATGGTGAAGTACTGCAGACAGAGCATATAGCATAAGAAGAGAAGGGTATAGTGACCAGTAGGAGGGAAGATGTTAGTAGATTGAGATCCATTTGAACAAGAGTAGGGTGGTTCCTTTCCTCAACATAAAGAAGATATTCTTCTATATTGTTGAATAAGTGTGTAACAATACTATGAATTATGTTCCTTCATAGATGCTAAAGTAAGGTAACACAGGTGGAAGAAATTCTACCATAGAGAATCAGAAGGCTTCACAACCTGAGCAGAATTTGGAGGAGGAATGGGATTTTTGCAAGACAGAAAATGAGAAGGTGGGCATTCCAATAGAGGGATGAAGGCACGACAGTGTGTAGTGTGTGATGGCCTTGGGTGTGTAGAATACCACACACGGAAATGCAAAAGGCTGGACTGAAGAGGGAAGGAGAATGAGGTGCTCGCTACTTTAATTCTGTGCTATGGACTTTAGACTTGGTCTTTAAGGCAGTGAAGAAATATTAAAGCATTTTAAGAAGCAAAGTCAAAGCATAGGACTTTTTTAGAAAAATCATTTTATGAAGATCACTTTGGCTATAGTGTGTAAAATTGCTTGAGAATGACAAATTAGGGTGACTAAGACCACTTTTGGAGTCCAACTCTTTTGGTAATAAAAGCCTGAAATATAGGATTGACATTAAAGGACCGGCAGTGGAAGTGGGGAGGAGGGCACACCCTTTAAATGTATGTTTTCAGCATTAGTGCAGTAGGCTTAAGAAAGATGATCTTCCATGTTACATCCCTGGTTAAAAATGATGAGCAGGTCTGGACTGAGTTCTCTCCGTGCTGTTGGAGACTCCAATCGACTGACACACAGCAGTTTGCTGGTGTCCATGAGGATGTCCTGAAGCTTGCAGAAATTCAGATAGTGCATTTGGAGGATTTCCTTGACTCAGCAGTTTTATACCCTTAATCATTATATGCTGAAAATATTAACACAAATAATACAAATAAGATACTAATACAAATGAAAAACAAGACAAAACAGGCAAAATGCTTTTGCTGATTTCCAGTAATCAGTTAGGTTTTTGATTGTATTTAATTTATTTGGAATTTTATAAATTATTATTTTTTAAAATTTTACTTATTAATTTCATACAGCTAGTCAGACTCATAGTGATCCTGTCTCAGCCTTCCTAACTCTGGGATTACAGGTGTGTGCTACCGCACCTGGTTTCGGTGGCACATTATGGGGTTCCAGGACCAGCATGGCATGCAGTACTGGGGATCAAACCTGGATCCTTGTGCTTGCCAGGCAGGTGCTGAGACCACTGAGCTATCTCCCCAGCCTCAGTTTATTTTTTTATTTTAAAGAGGAAAAAAGGCAGTGTTATGATCACTATCCTTCAAAGTAGTTGCTCAGATTACAAGATAGACACATGCAAAATTGATCAGATAATGTAAGCATAGACTGCTCCTTTTAATGAGCTACTAGAAATTAGTGGTATAAATTTTCTATGTATATATTTGTATTTTTCTTTTCCCTTTTGTTTGGAACTTTTTTGAGGCTGCTGGAAACAAGCTGAGGGATTCTAGATTTTTAGGTGTTTCATGGATGTTTTGTTTTAGAGATAGAGTCCTGCTGTATAAGACAGGCAGGCTCTGAATTTCCTGTGTAGCATAGACTGGCCTGAAATTCACAGCAAATTCTTCAGCCTCTTGAGTGCTGGGATTACAGACATGCACCACTATGCCTGGCCTTAGACTTTTAAATACCCAACTGGAAGCTAATCTTACAGGGGTAGGAAGATGCATTGTTAGAATTCAATGTGTGGTTTTACTATTTTCTTCAGACTTGAATGATCTTTCTCTTCCTTATATTTACTTCATTTATCTTCCCCTAATTCTTGACTGTCGATGCTTGTTTTCATTCCCTGTGTTTTTAAGAGTTTTTACCTCTAGAAAGGCTTTTAAATAAAAAAGAAAAGAAAGAAAAATGCTCTGCTTTCTCAGTAAACTTTGATGGTCCCTCTTGGGACATGGCTAGATTTTAAATACTGACTTTCTCCTGAAACAGAGCACATGGTAGATGGTAATTTGGTGGCAATTGCTTCAGGCAGATCAAGAACTTTGACAAAGAAAAACTCCTCAGTACCTTTAGAACATTGAACTTCTAATAATTTCTTTTAGGCTTTGGGGCAGTTTAAATGGGTTTTGTATGTATGTATTCATGAAAATAAATGAGTACTTTTCCTTTAAGATTTTGTGGAACTTTATTTTTTAATACTGTGATTGAGTGTAGCAAATTAAAATATATAAAGTGGACATTTTTAGTAATAGTCACAGACTAGCGAAGTGGAGTTTGAAATAATGTCTTAACAATACTTATAAAGAAAAAAAGTGGGAAGAAGTTATATAGTCAATATAAAATCTTTCTATACTTTATCACAATGTTTTAGTTTTGCATGTATATATGTGTGCATGTGGTAGAAATGTGTTTGTCTCATTTGTAGGATCTACAGACATGCCTTCCAAAAAGACTTTCTCTGAGATGCAAGATGAAAGACGAGAACAGGCACAGAGGACTGTTTTAATACATTGCCCAAATAATAAAATCAGTGAAAAAAAGTTTCTCAAGTATGTATCTCAACATGGACCTGTTCGTAGTCATTTCTTCTATGAGAGCTTTGTAAGTATTTCAGAGACAATTTAACCAACTTCCCTTTTAAAGGGTATCTTTGTTGTTGACTTTTTTTTTTGTATTTAGGACAGGGTCTACAGGGCCCATAGGGTCTCACTAGGTAAATTGGACTCATAGTGATTATTTTGTTTGCTGCCTCCCAATTCCCAGAATTACAGGCATGTGTTGCCACGCCTGGTCTCAATCACTGCCTCAGTGTACCCCACAGGTGGGACCGGCACCACGTGCCAGGGGTGGAGCCCAGGCCACTGCCCTATGCCTAAGCAGGAGCTTTAGTACTCTGAGCTATCTGGCCTGCCCTTGTTGTTGACTTTTGTAATAGTATGGTAAAGTTGGATTCTCTTTTGATAACTGACGTTGTTCTTTACATTTCTTTTCATAATGCTTGTTCTCTCTTTCTGTCTCTTTTATAAACATAGAAAGCTCATTTGGATGTGGTGATGTATGCCTATAATCCCAGTGTTCTGGGAGGCTCAGTAGTATGATCATAAGTTCAATTTTGACTCACCCTAAGAGCTTAGTGAAACCCTGTCTCATCATTATGGGAGGGCTGGGGCTGGAGATGTGGCTCAGTGCAAAGGCTCTGGGTTCAATCTCCAGGATGACCACCAGCAAAAAAATAACAAGGAAAGAAAGGGAAAAAACAAATCTTCATGGCAGCATTTTATGATTAATTCTGCTGTTTGCATACTTGGGTCATCTAATGCAGTGTCTAAAGGACAGTGGGATGGGATCATTGATTTGCCTTTTAATTTTTCTATTCCAGCATTCTTTTCATTTTCTCTTGAATGATAGCTTTATAGTATTCCTTTTTAAAGCTATTTATAATGAACAAAATCAGTGCTCATAATTATAATTATATCACTTAAAAATTTGAAAAGTATTTTACAGTATTAAGATAATTTTTGAAGATTAATAGTTACTATTGTTAAATCTATCATTGTGAAATGTGGTGTCTTTTCTTATGTAACAGGGTTTCTATGCCGTTGTAGAATTTTGTCAAAAGGACAGCGTAGACTCCCTCTTGAATAGCACTCGGACTCCAACCAAGGGTGCAGAGGCCACGATTCCTTTCCGATCACGTTTCCTCAATTTAAAGCTGAAGAGTGCAGCAAGCCACAGTTCTCAGCAGTCAAATATACAGTCAAGTAATCAGTTGCCTCCTTCAAGCAGGAAGCTTTCTGAGTTACTTCGTTCTGCGGAAAGTGTAAGTTCATAGGTGTACTTCAATTAAAAAAAATAACTATAGCATTATTTTCTTTTTTTTTGTGGTACCGGGGATTGAACTCAGGACCCTGCGCTTGCCAGGCAGGCGCTTATTCTACTGAGCCATTTCCCCTGCTCAGCTTTATTTTCTAAATTATGAAAGCTCTGAAGTATTCAAGCTATGACACAGGGCTTCCATTTTATATGATGGAAGGAATTATGGAGCTAGAGAGTGGTGATAGAAGAAGTGTGGCATTTCGAGGGATGGGCATTTTTCTTGTTTGTAGCTTTGTAAGAATTATATCAGGTTTGACATATAGATGTTGGGTTTCCTATTTAAGATTTCTTGGTAACTGGTATGTGATTGTGGATTATCACACAGTTTTCCTCCACATGTCTTGAGTACAAATTTCCTCATATGTGGCTATTTGTCTATCCCAGGATAAACCCTAGTCAAGTTGTATTTTCTTTTTTTTTTTTTTGTCTTTTTGAGACAGGGTCTCACTATGCAGTTCAGGCTGGCCTTAAGCTCACTTTGTAGCTCAGGCTGGTCTTGAACTCACAACAATCCTCCTGCCTCAGCCTCCCGAGTGCTGGGATTACAGGCATGCGCCACCACGCCCAGCTTCAAGTTGTATTTTTAAAAATACATTAGTGTATTTGTTTTGCTAGTTTTTGTTGTAGCTTTAATATCTCTATTAATTGTTGGGCTTATATTTAAAAACCTAAGCTATAGAATATATCAAGTGACAAGTGAGAGTTCTCTGCTCCATGTTTCGTGGTCCTCCAGTGCCTTGGCCTCTGAGATGCATCCAGGTTTTTTGTCTTTTCTCAACTTGGTGACATAAAATTGTACATGATATTCTGTAAATCTTGCAGTGTCTTATTTCTAGTTCTCTGTCTTTTCCTTGACCTACTATTGTATCTATCTAAGTTTTTCTTACTCAGATTTGTTATACTTTTAGCTAGTTTAGAGGCCTTTGAAACAATCAAGAATACTATTTTCTGTTTGATTTTTGAATTATTAAATTCAAATTATTTAACCTTATGTAGTATTTTATTTATTTTTTAGGTGAATGCTTGGTTTTATGTTCACTATTGTTTAAAAACAAGTGAAATTGAAGCTATGTTTTTTTTTTTTTTTTTCTGTTTAATATTTAGCTTTACTCCAGTTTTGTGGTCTGATTATTCTAACATCAATCTTTAGTGAATACATGTGATCATTTTTAAGCAATAGAAATGTTGGTTCTTCACCACTTTTTTTGTTTGTTTTGTTTTTGTTTTTTGTCTTTTTTGAGATTGAGTCTCACTATGCAGTTCAGGCTGACCTTGAGCTCACTTGGTAGCCCAGGCTGGTTTCAGACTTGCAGAGATCCTCCTACCTTAGCCTCCTGAATGCTGGGATTGCAGATGTCTGCCACCACAGCAGTTTTGGGTTTCTTTCTGGTGTTCCCTGCCCTTATACATCAACTTCCTCCAAAGTCTGTCTCCGTGGTTAGACTGCCTTCCTGTGGGGGGCACTTCCCTGCTTTCATTCAGTGCTCATTTCATATGACAAGCAATAGTCTTAATTCTTGCCAGTATTTCCTTGTGTTATTTTTCAGTGCTTTTTAAAGGCCTTTTTTTTTTTTATCTACTTTTTAATATTGAAAGTAATAATAACTATTTTATGTAAGTACTGTGCGCTAACAGATTGTGACACTAGAACTTCAGAATACCTATTTTAAAGGTAGGTATCCAGAGGTATCAGATCTTCAGAAGTGAAATGACAGTCATTATGTGTGTATGTGTGTGTGTGTATGTGTTGTATATGACTGCACTTTTTGTATTTTGTGCTTTTATTTTGGCCAGCTAGGTAGATGATCAGCTGAATACACTCTTGAAGGAATTCCAGCTAACAGACGAGAACACCAGGCTCCGTTACCTCACTTGCTCCCTTATTGAAGATATAGCAGCTGCCTATTTTCCAGACTGTACAGTCAGACCCTTTGGCTCCTCAGTGAACACTTTCGGGAAGTTAGGATGTGATCTGGACATGTTTTTGGATCTAGATGAAACCAGGAAATTCAGCATTCACAAGGTATCGTATTTCTTTATCCACATTAGTATACACAAGGTCTCACTATACAGTAGTGATCCTATCTCAGCATGCCCAGTGTGAGATACAGGCATGTGCCACCATGCTTAGTTTCTGTGGCTGGCATGGTGTGCCTGGGTTCTGGGGCCAGCACAGCATGTAGTACCTGGAATCAAACCTGGGGCAGGTGCTTAGACTACCAAGCTATCTCCTATACCCTACACTGTATTTAAAGAATAAGATTTGTTTCTACTTTCAGTGCTTTTTCTTTTTTTGCAGTATTGGGAATTGAACTTAGGCCTTTACACTCTTATTTTGAAATAAAATCTTGCTAACTTGCCCAGGTTGGGCTTGACTTTATGATCTTCTTTCCTCAACCTCCTAGAGTGTTCGGATTATAGGTGTGCCTCTGTGCTTTTTTTTTCTCTTGCTTTCTTTTGTCTTTTGCTTTTTAATTATTGTTATTTTTTTTTTTGGTGGGATCGGGGATTGAACTCAGGACCTTGTACTTGCCGGCAAGCACTTATTCTACTGAACTATCTCCTCAGCCTCTGTATTTTGCTTTTTATTTTTTTCTTTCTTCCTTTTACTGGATTCTTTTTTTTGCCAATTTTTTAACCCAGTTGTGCCCAAAATGTTGTCAACAAAATCAATACATGAACATAAACTATAGAGATGTTTTCAATTCTATTTTACTCTTCAAAATTAGTATGCTTTTTACACTTTCAGCACATTTCTATTTAGGCTTGTTACATTTCAGGTGTTCAGCACCCTAGGTCACATGACCACCACCACAAACTAAGCACCAAACAGAAGATCTCTAACCTGGCTGACAGATTGTGGTGTTTTCTACTTTAATTCCTTTGAAGGTATCATTTATGCACACTGAATTTAGTAGATAAGTGCAAGAAAGTGTTCAACTTAGGTCATGGTAAGATATGAAAATCAAGGAAATATAAAGAGCAGATTGGGAACAGCAATGGTCCCTGGTGACATCCAAGATGCCTGACCTGTGTGTGTTTCAGCACTGTAATGAGGAACAGCTAAGCATTGGCTTGATCTTTTCCTTGAAGAGAAATCACCTGTGTTGAGTTGCTACAGTTATTACCAGCAAGAGGAATAATGGCAGCTAACCTTTGTTGACCATGGGACTGTTTGAAATATTATGCATGTTCTTTTCAGGACACTAGACAGTAGGGACTATTGTCCATCTCTGTTTTCCCAAGAGAAAACAGATTTAAAGCAATTAAGTGACATGTCTTTAATTAAAAATCTATGTAGTGGGGACAGTCAAGCCAGCCAGCTCCAATTCAGAGCCCTTTCAGTCTGCTAATTCCATTTCTAAGTTATTAAGCATAAAGTGTCAGGCAGCCCCCTTGTAGGCGCCAAAGTGGCTTTGTGCGTATGAAAGACACTGCTTGGAGCAATGAGTATTTTCTGTCTGTTACTCCAATCTGAAGTCCAGGGTGACATAGTTTTTGGACAGGACAGCCACCATATAACTGTGGATATGTATTATGAGAGAGAAGGTAGAAGAAAGCAGCTTACATTTTATGGTTCACAGATTGACAGGTCATGTCCTACAGTCGTGAGAATGAAATTCTTACACCTGGTAGTTATCAGAGTTTTGAAAAAAAAAAAAGTAATGATCTCTGACAAAAGAGAAACATGGATTGCCATAATACTTGATAGCACGAAGTAGAGCAAGATGCAGCTGTGCCATAGAAGTCCTTAAAAGAAAAAGCTCACTGCTTTTGCATCACTCATGTGACCTGGGCTCTGGGATCAAGGATATACTTCAGTAGAGCCCAATTTGATGATCATATCTGGACCTTAGATGGTGAGTGCCTAAGAGCTCAGGGTGTAGAACTGGTGTGAGCTGTGAGCACCATCAGTCACCCTGCCAGCCACTGCATAGCTGTAGCGATCCATCTGGACCCTGGTGCTCCTCCAGCACTCAGCTGTGTCTGTCTCGTGGACTGTGTGGCCAGAGCACTGGTGCCCTCCACACTGTAGCTCTCAGATACCCACCGCATCCATGTTCATCTCTGTCTGTGTCTCCACTCAATGAAGCCATGAAAGGACCCTAGAGATTTGGCCATTGGCCCTGTCAGCTTCTATATGTAGTTTTCTGTTAGATAATTACATTTTTTTCTAACTCTGTGGCCACTATTATTAGTTGATGTTCTTTGCTTGTACACACAAGAAGACAACATGGACTAGCTTAAGCAAAGCAGAGGAGGAACCCTAAAACTTCAGCTAAGAATGTGGGTGCATATTGTTAAAGGACAAGAGGTAGAAAGCACAAACTATCAAGAACCCAGGAAGTATGTGCTTCTCTGTTTGTTTCGTCTCATTTGTCTACCTTCCCCATTTCCTTCTCATCTGCCATTTTCTTCTCCATACTTGTGGTTGTGGTATAAATAGCTGTGCCTACCCAAAGTTTCTGGGTCACATATCTCAGCTGCATGGCTACATCTGAACCTTCATTCTAGTTTCTGGTAGAGAGATCAGCTGGCTGTGCATTGTCCACTCAGCACAGGGAGGAATGGGCTTGATATGCTTTGGTGTTGAAGCTTTAACTCCTTTGGAATTAGTCCTAGGAGGAGTACTTGAGGGTAGGGGAGATTATGAAGCTAAGTAGAGCTGCCATGATCTGCCTATAGGAGTCTCAGTAGGAAGGGCCGGCCAAACAGCTCAGTGGATTAAAGTGCCTGCAAACAGGCTCAGGGGCCAGGAGTTCAATCCTCAGGCCTGCCATGCCGGCCCTGCCCCCAGGGCACACTGAAAGGGCAAATTGAGACCAGGCATGGTGGTACACCCCTATAATTCCAGCTCTTGGGAGGCTGTAAACAGGTGTCTCACTGAGTCCGATCTAGCAGTGAGACCCTGAACGCCCTGTAGACCCTTCCCTAAAATACTAAATAAATAAATAAATAAATAAATAAATAAATAAATAAATAGAGTAGGTAAGCTCTATAAGAAGATTCATAGTTTACACTCCAGAAACAGTATATGCATTTCCCTTACCTATTGATGACAGTTTGTCTTGGTCAGACTAGAAAGTAAAAAGTCTCACTTTAGCATGATGACACAGTCTTGTAATTCCAGCTACTCAAGAGGCAGAGACAGGAGGATTACAGGTTCAGGTCCCACCTGAGCATCTTAGAACCTGTCTCAAAGGAACAAAAATGTAAAAAGGGCTGGGGATGTAATTCAGTTCAGAATTTCTGGATTCAGTCATAAGGAAAAATATCTCATTGTTGTATTAATTTGTTCTTTAGTTTCCAAAAAGATGAACATCTTCTATGTTTGATAGCTGTTTGTATTTCTAATGTAATTTCTTTTTCATGTTATTTTTGCCCAGTTTAAGAAATGGAAGGTCCCCCTTTCATTTTATAAATCTTTCATAAATCAGCCTTTTGTATGAATGTGTTAGTGTTTTGGTGTTTTTTTTTAATATAATAGAAAAGGAATTTTTATGTGATTGCAGTATTTTTTGGGCCTTCTAGTTTTGTGTTAAACTTAGTGCATCTTTCACTACTTTAATGTTATAAAGCATCTACCTGTTGATTTCCTAGTATTTTACTGGTTTTTCCATTTAAGTCTTTGATCCTTATTGAATTTATTTGTTTTAGTACTAAACTAGGTATTTGATTTTTTTTTTTTTTTTTTTCTTTTGAATGGCCGTTGGACTCATGTGTTGAACAGGAGCATTTCCCTAGTAATTTGCGATATTTTATTAAATAAATTTCTGTAAATATTTAAATCCCAACATACTGTCTCTATACTAAATTAATCTGCCATTCTTGTGTCTGTATTCTTCTATTACTGTGGGCTTGTAAATTGAACAGCTAACCAGCAATGGGAAAATGTAGGTCTGCTGTATTAACAGAATACGTGTTTCTGTCTATAATATGTGTGATACCTATTATACTGTGGAATATAAATATTATAAAAATAAATGATTTTAGCACAGTGCTAGATATTCTAGAGAAACAAAAGTTAACCAAGAATGTTTTAACATGTTCAAACCAACTTAAACATTGCTGGTACATGCCTGACTGTCCCATCAGGTAGTACAGGCTGCCTGATGGAGCAGTTGTACATGTACCCCCAGTGGTTCAAGCCACCTGGCAGTAAGAAATGAATTATAGCCCTATAATGAACATGTTAAGTCTGCTTTTGACTGTGATTGCATGGAGAATTTTTGCAAGAAATGTAGCACATTCTTTCAGAAAAGTTTATTAAGAATTTCTTTTGAAAAAATGTTTCTGTTTACAAATGTCTTTATCATTCAGAACATTGGAAATTTTTTGATGGAATTTCAAGTGAAAAATGTTCCTTCAGAAAGAATTGCAACTCAGAAAATCCTGTCTGTGATAGGAGAGTGCCTTGACCACTTTGGCCCTGGTTGCGTGGGTATGCAAAAGATTCTCAACGCCCGGTGTCCGCTTGTGAGGTTCTCCCACCAGGCCTCTGGGTTTCAGTGTGATTTGACTACCAACAATAGGTATGGTCACTTAAGTGTATCATCTTAATATGAATATTTTAAGGTATTAGATAAAATGAACTCTTAGAAATGCTTCAATAATACTTTTTAAAACATTTGAATACTTAGATTGGAAAGTAAGAAATTCTATTTTTTTATTATACCTACTGATAATTTGGTGTTCCTAACAGTACATTGTGTTAAAGTGTTAAACACACCCAACAATGAAATATATTCTTATTTGAATAGCCTGTAATATGAAAAATTATCTGTTTATAGTGCAAGTCTTTTAAGTATATTTAAGAGAATAAGGTAGCAACTTGAATTTGACCTCTTAACTACCTTCAGGTATAGTTAGCTTTGTGTACTAATTGAATGTAGCATTTGCTTAGGTCAAAAAATGGTCTAAATAGCTTAAGACTAGACAGGCTTTTGTTCAGTATATTTACATTACATTGCTCTAGTATCTTGTTTGCGTAAAAAAAGTAAAGGGGGAAATGGTGTTTTTGTATATTCTGAATACCTTCAAAATGAATTCACTTCTCAGTTGAGTTTATTTCTTCATTCAGATATTCACACTCAAGTTTAAACATTTCTTTTCTTTTTTTTTTTTTTTTTTTTTTTTTTTTTTTTTTTTTTTTTTTTTTTTTTTTTTTCTGTTTTTGTATAGGGTCTCACTACACAGCCTCCCCAGTCCTGGAATTACAGGGATGTGCTACCATGCCTGATCTTGGTGGCCTACTCAGTGAACCCTGTGGTGCCAGGGATGGAGCCCTGGTCCCTGCCCTTGCCTAAGTAGGCACTTAGTCCATTGAGCTATCACCAGCCCTTCCACACTTGTTTGATTTCACTGGGCAGTTTTGATTGAACCCAAATGTTTGTTGACAAGCTAATGTTAACTTAATTCTAGATTTTTCAGTAGCCTGTAGATGCCTATTTTAATATAAAAATAGCATATAATGCACTGCCATTGCATTTTCCATATAGTATGTAAAGTAGGACAGTATAACATTTATTTTTGTAATGATGTTATTTTTTTTTGTTTTTGAGAAGTTGTTTTCACATGCTCTTTTCAGATTTTTGTATGATGGCAATGGTTATATCAGATGTTATACTATTTATAGTTTTTTAGCTTAATTTAGCTTCATTTACATGTCTGACACAATCATTATGAATTGTAATTTGTTGTTTATTCTATTCTCTTTAAACTAGGGGGATGTAAGTGCTGTAGTAGTATCCTATAACATTGAAGTAGACCATTAAAAGTTTAAATCATTTAAATGATTTTTGTGCCTTCTTTTGATTCTTTGAGAAATTCTAAGATCAGTCCAAACTTAATTCAGAAATATTTCTGATTAATCTTTGAATTTGTATGTTGATTAGGAAACAAAATAATCTTTTTAAGTTTAATTAATTACTATAATAGGGCTGGGGAGATGGCTCAGTAGAATAAGCGTTTCCCTGGCAAGTGCAAGGGAATATCCGGTTCCATCAAAAACAAAAAAAATTACTATAATAGTTAAACAATTAAAAGTGGGGTCTTGCTGTGTTTCCCATGCTGGCCTACAATTCCTGGGCTCACCGAGTTTCTTGCTGTGGCCCTCATAGTAGCTGGGACCATTGGCGTGTACCACCGTGCCCCAGCTCTCAGGTGTCATTTGCGAATGTGCACTTTATTTTCAGGCAGTTTTTATTTTTATAAATTTTAGGCTTACGTAATTATAGCTGTTTCACAAACTGCAAGAATTTTAAGACCACATACTTCTAATTTAAAATAGACTGTTTTACTCTTATTTAGGCTGCTTGCTTTCCTAAAAAGCAAGATGTGAAACGTCAGAGCAAAGTTTGGTGATAGTTGTAAGAGCTCTGTGTTTCACTTATTATTTAAATCATATTTAGGAAATGTTATTTGAAACTTTTACAATTTGATTATTTAATTATAATATTTTGAATGTGTTCAGCCACAGGTAGTATCCAGATATGTTTCCAAATGAATGCTTCTTTTGATCTTTGCATCGTAACTTAGAGTTTGAATATTCCTTCTATGTTTCCTTTCCAAGGATTGCCTTGAAGAGTTCGGAGCTCCTTTATATCTATGGCATGCTGGACCCCCGCGTGAGAGCCTTGGTGTGCAGCGTCCGATGCTGGGCCCGAACGCACTCTCTCACGAGTAGCATTCCTGGTGCCTGGATCACAAATTTCTCCCTGACCATGATGGTCATCTTTTTTCTTCAAAAAAGATCTCCTCCTATTCTTCCAACTCTAGACACCCTGAAGACCTTAGCAGGTAAGACTGACAGCGGTCTTCTCTTTTTTCTCTTTGGCCATGAAGATAATTATCAAAGCCATCTATATTAGTCATATCTGTTATCTTGATTTTTAAATCTAACAATAAATTAAATCATTTCATTTATGAGTCTTAAAAGTTTCAGTGCTTTGTATTTATTTTTTCTAATGTCCCCCAAGGGTCATGAGAGCAGATGTTTTATGAAATGAGCCTTTTGACAATGTTAGCTTCGATAGACATTACTAAATAATACCCTAAAGGGTAAACTCGCCTAAATGTTCCATATAAGTCCTATATTTGTTTCTTTTCTGACTCCTGATTCAGTCTTCTTTTATGTTGGTCATTCTAAGTGCTTGCATAGTGTCATCATGTCATGCTTTTAATTTTCTTTTTCTCTGTGACTGATGAAATACAGCTTCTTCCCATGTATCTGTTAGTCATTTGAGTATTTCCTGTGAAGTGTCTGTAAGTTTTTTTCCTAATTTTTCTTTCAGGGTATTTTTTTCTTATTAATAAGGAATCCTCTATATATTCTAAGTATGAGTCCTTTACCACATATATATGTATTTATTTGTATATCTCAAATATATGCACACTGTGGTTGACTTCACTCTTCATAGTGTTAACAGTCTCCACAATGAGGAAAACAGCATCTTTGTAAGTTTCATTTTAGGTATCTACAGTCAAGAGTAAAATATTCCACAGGCTTTGTAACAGGAATTCACTGTCTGACATGTGTCTTGCATCACTTTTGCCTCCCCCTGTGGACAGTTAACTACTTTTTTTTATTTTAGGTCATTTATATGCTTTAAACTCTATTTTTAAAAATGCTTGAATTACTGTTTAAGTTTTTTAGGTGTGAACACCAAGATTTCCCTGTATGGGAGAGGAAATCTGTAGTAGCCTCTCATATTCTCAGTGTAGCTATGTCATAGCTGCTGCATGCTCTCTTTACATTACTGTGAGTGTATAAGGGTTGTTCCCATCTGACCCACAGAGTAAGCCAAAATTAATTTCCTTTTGTATCCAGCATTTTAATTTTATGGAGTTATTTTTTTTAATACTACTTATTTTTTATGTATAAGCATTGATCTCAAAGTGGCTGCCTGTTAGGAGGCCTGTGGCAGAGGCTCTCCTTAGTTGTCTGAGAACCTTAAGCCTGTATCCCCTTGCCCTTCACATGTTAAACTGTAGGTGTTAATTAGTAGAGCAAAGCCAAATGGTGACTTCCCACCACATGGTGACTGCTGACCCATGTCAAGGCTTGCAAGGTGTAGGCCTGTTAATAGTTACAGTAGATACTGAATACAGCTATTTATACAGTGCTTAGGTATTCAGGTTTAGCTCCCAGTAAACTTCTTGTAAAAGTAGGCCATTGTAAGGGAAATTTTTGTAAGAGACAAAGGTATTAAGTCTTCATCCTTCCTTGATATCTGTTGCATCCTTCGTTGATACCCCTGTCAAACTCTGTTTTTTGGGAAAGCATGTGGCTGCCATCATGTTGCTTTCTTTGCCTTTGACCAGAGAAACTAACCTAAATCGTTATAGAATGCACACATGAGATTATACTGTTCTCTGTGGGAATCTGTTAGTACCAGTTGTTGCCTGTAGTGCCCTCTGTGACAAACTGAATTATTGTAGTATGATATTGTTTCCTGAAAAAAGTATATTAGTTTATCAGTCTGGGTGTCTGAGAATGCTATTTGGTGATTTTTATTCATGATTTACTGTATCGTGTTGAAAAATAGTGATTACTATGCATGTCCACAGAGATCTAAAAATTGTAAGTTAGATTTAATAAACACATAACCTTCATTTTTGTGTAGTTTCTAAGTTCACTTATGGTGACAGTTTCTCATAGTTAATTAAGGTGCTTCAGGTCTTGTTTTCGTCACAACTGTGCATTCATATTTCCTTTATAAATTTTTTGACAGTGCTTTTAAGAAGGATGAAATCAGCATGACCAGATTAAACAGTGACAACAGGGTGTCTGATAGGTTGGAGATCTTTTTCCCATAGCAGGCTAACAAGAAGGACTTTCTGTAGCACTGAACATGTTTTATACCTGTGCCACATAGGCCCATGGCCATGGGCCACATGGACCTGGCAGCCATTTGAATATGATTAGTATGACTGAGACACTGAAATTCTGAGTTACAGGGGCCCATGACTGTTGTATTGGCCTGTGTAGGTGTTCACTGTATAAAACAGAGAAGAAAGACCTGGGAACCAAGTTGTTTCTTAGGTTTGCATGCCTTGAAGGCTTTGAGACATAAAAATGATCCTGTCTTAAAGCATAATTCTTTTTGCCTTCTATTTGAATGCTGTATATTAAAAATTCATTTAGAAAGCAGCACTGATGGAGACAGTCGTTTTTTAATCACTATATTTCTAGAAATATTTAAGTGTAGCGTAATCCTTTAAGGGGAGCTCTTTGCCTGAGAGAGGCGTGGCTGCCAAGAGACCATCAGGGTACTGGCCTGATGCTGAAATACAGCTGACAGTCTCATGCAGTATGAAAATACGCCTAAGTCCCATAATAGTAATCTAAAATATTGCTGAGAATAGAGGGATAAGAAGATTGTCTCCACAAGTCTTTTTTTTTTTTTTTTTGTACTAGGAATCTAACTCAGGACCTTGTGTTTGCCAGGCACACGCTGTGCTGTTGAGCTATCCCCCCAGCCCAGCCCTAAGTGTTGTTTTTTTTCTAAAAGTATTTTTAAGCAAGTGTAGAAATCAAAGGCAAAAGAATAAACAACAAATCTTCTGATTTAAGATAGAATCTTTTTTAAATTTATAATTAAGTTTATTGATACAGTGTAGATATGCAATGATCAGACTGATCAGAGGAAATTTGTACCTTTATAGATATATCTTGCTTCCTCTTTTCCCCCCATTCCTTTTCCCTCTCCTTGTCCCTTCATCCCCTCCTTATTTACATAGCTTTGTCTTCAATTCATCCTTTTTATCTTCTTTTTTTTCTTTTCCCTTCCATCCCCCATTCCTCTTTCCCTTTGAATGATTACTTCCTATTTTACAATATTGGTTATACCTCATCGTTCTTATTTATAGGTTGAGTTTCTCATTCCAGAGAGATGATGTGATATTTACACATGTGTCTGATTAAGAGGATGGTCTCAAGGTCCATCCGTTAGCTACAAATGTCTCAAGTGTATCCTTTTATGGCTGGCTAGTACTCCATTTTATAAAAAACCCTTATCTTTGTTATCTGTCTGTCAGTTGGTGGGAATTGGGTGGTTTCCAAAATTGAGCTGTTAGCAAACTGCTGCTATAAACATGAGTACACATGTGTTACTGTGCTATGATGCTTTTTAATTCTTTTGGGAAGATACCAACAGGAGGAATAGCAGAGTTACATGGCACCTCTGTCCCTAGTTCTTTTAGGAATCTCCACATTGATTTTCACAGTGATTGCACCAGTCTACATTCTAACAGTGAAGGAACCCTTTGGTTGACTTGTTGGTAACAGCCATTCTTTCTGGAGTAAGATGGGATCTCGGTGTTACTTTAATTTTTTTTTTTTTGCAGAATTGGGGATTGAACTCATGCCCTTGCGCTTGCTAGGGAAGCACTTATTTCACTGAGCCATCTCCCTGGCCCCTGTTACTTTAATTTATATCTCTCAAATGATTGGGGACATTGAACATTTTTTCATGCATGTATTTGCCATTTGTATCTCTTGTGAGAAGTGTCTTAATTTTATATGCCCACTTTTGATAAGGTGTTTAAATTTGGGGGATTATGATTTTTTTTTTTAGTTCTTTATGTATTCTAGATATTAGCCCTTTTTCTGAAAAATGACTAGTAAGTTTTTCCCCACTCTGTGCGTTGCCTTTTCACTGTGGTGATTTCTTTTGCTGTGTAAAGACTTTTCATAAGATGAGATTCTAGTTGATTATTTTGTAGTATTTCCTATGTAGCTAAGATTTTGCTCATGAAATCTTTGCCTTTATCTATGTCTTCAAAAGTTCTACCTATTCTGTGTTCCAGAAGATTTAGTTTTTGTTGTATTTTTTTTCTTTTTTTGATATATTCTTTTCTTTTTTTAAATGTATTTAGCACAAGATCTACAGAGTCTCACTACACAGATTGGACTCAGCCTCCCAAGTGCTGGTATTACAGGTGCACACTGCCACGCACAGTGTGTCTTCCCTTTTTTGAGACAGAGTCTCAGTATGTAGTTCAGGCTGATCTCAAACTCAGGGTGATTGTCCTGCCTCCTTACAGGCATGCATACCACACCTTTTTAATATTTAGATCTTTGAAAAGATAGAATCATTTTTGCCTCTCAAAACATAGTTCTTCAGTGTAATGTAAGTTGCAAAGTAAATCACATTAAGTGTGCTATTAAAATTAATTTTGAATCTAGAATAAGTTTTGATAAATCATGGCAGAGACATAGATCTTAATAAAAAGTAACAAAAACAATTAGTAAAAGGAGAGACAAAAGTTTGTAAGAATCTTGTGATCTTGTAGGGATTGAGAATCAAATGTCAGCTGTCATTCAGATTATTGATTATATGCTTGCTGTTGGCCAGATGAGAAGAGGAGGGCAGTAAAAAGACAAAGACAGGCCATTTAGTCACTTAGGGAAGGGGTGTAGACAGCATGTACGGAGTCAGTGTGGTTGGTTAAGTGTGGATGGCAGTCTGCAGAATCAGCATGCATAGGCGTGGGACAGTGAGATGCTTTTAGCATAGGAGGGGCCACTGCCCAGGGCCTGGAAGAGTGGGAGTGTGCCCTTCACAAGAGCATAACCACTAATAGATAGATAGTACTTAGAAGTTAATTGCATAATTCTAGTGTGTTATTACTAAATTGGTTTTACAGAATTAATTGGATTTCAGTTCACCTAAAGCACTGCATTCTAGAAATTACCTGAAGTTTTTAGATACATTAGAACATTCAGTCTATGTCATATACAAGTTATTGAATAAAAGCACGAAAAAGTGATAAAAACAAAATCTAAATGCTGATTAATGATGTCATGAAAGAAAAAACATCTCCTGGGCCGGCCAAATAACTCAGCAGATTAAAGCACTTGCAAGTAGGTGCAGGGACTGGGGGTTCAATCCCCCAGCCTGACATGCTGGCCCCAGTCCCGAGGCATGCTGAGGCATCAATTGAGACTGGCATGGTGGTGCGTGCCTGTAATCCCAGCTCTTGGGAGATTGTAAACAAGTGGATCACTAAGAGTTCAACATAGTAGTGAAACCCTGAACACCCGGTAAACCTTCCCTAAAATACAAAAAAGAAAAAACTCCCTACTTTTCATTGGTTACTATAAAACTGATTTATTCCAGAATCCTTGTGTTGTTAAAGAATGTAATTCTGGCTTGTTAAAGGAAAATGTAATATTCATTTTACGTAGTACTAACAATGCCTCAGATATTTTTAAAATTGAGTTTTAGTTTTTATTAATTTTACATATACAGATAATACTAGTGGTAGGACATATTCTTATATAACAGATTTATTTAAATCAGATTTCTTTTTTGAAGTAGGTAATATAACATGAAATATTGTTCAATTCTGTTTAAGATGAAGAAGATAAATGTGTAATAGAAGGCAATAACTGTACATTTATCCGTGATTTGAATAAAATTAAACCTTCAGAAAATACAGAAACACTAGGTGAGTGTTTTTCTTTTTCTTTATTCCCTTTCATATTCAAACAAACTTTCCTCTTATTTTCATTGTTTTATTTTCTTGCAGAGTTACTATTGAAGGAATTTTTTGAATATTTCGGCAATTTTGCATTCAGTAAGAATTCCATAAATATTCGACAGGTAAATATTTTAGTATTTGGTTATAACATATTTTATCTTCTTCTGTCCTAGTATTTTTAATTAGCTTTCAGAGAACTGTAGCAAACGTTATTTCATTTCCACCCCATCATAATATGAAGCAATAAGGTGGTTGGTGTGCAGAGGAGCCGCTTAGCTCAACTAAGCATGGTCATCTAGTTAGAGGAGAAGGAAGCTTTTAACACCTGCCTTTGTCACAGTGCCATATGTGTACCTTTGCTGTCTTCAGTGCTTGTTGATAATGTATTCTCTAAAATGTGCAGTAATGTCCTGTGGAGTTTTCTGGAAAGCTTTGCAGTTGTTTCTTAGCTGGGGTTGTATTCCTGTGGAACACATTTGGTACAGAGTCTCAGGGTCAGATTCCAATGATCCCTTCAGTTTGACTCTATAGAACTTATTTAGAGCACATGAATCTATGATTTGGGTTCCTCTAAGTACATTAATTCAGATGATAAGTGAGTATCCATCTGGGTATAACCTCATACAAAATAGGTCTGCACCCAGGGGGGCTTGTGATGGATACTGCTTTCGGTTTATTCTGTTCAGTATTTAAGCTCAGATATCTTTAGTTGTTGTTGTTGCCTTAGGTCTGTTCTGCTAGCAGAGGCTGTTAAGGTGTGGGATGGGAGAGGAAGGAAAAGCTTTGGAATGTAATCTCAGAGGAAAAGGTCACCAAACATACAAAGTTCTTTGTCCTTTTTCTAGGGCGTGAGTCTTCACACTGAGCTCCCTCAACAGACCTTTTTATTAACATTTTTCATTTTCAGAAAGCATCTATTATATTTCCTGGGTTGAACTCAAACTTGTGATCCTCCTGCCTTAGCCTCTCAGTGTGCTGGGTAACAGGCAGGATACCTGCTGAGCAGTGGATGGAAGAAGTTAGGGAAGGAATTAGGGCTGGGGCTGCTCGCAATTCTTTTCACATATTCAAGTGACATTTCCACATCATTTGAAAGAGGACATGATACATAGGTGTACTGCCATTCCTTAGATTCAGAGCTTTTATTTCTATAAAGTATGGATGATTTTTTCTGGAAGTACCTTTCTGTTTGAAACTTTAGTGTTTTAATCTTTCTCTTCCTTTTGCATTTCTTCTTGGGAAATGGTAATTGTTATGTATATTTAAGGATTCTAATTTTGTATATTTCTGTTCCCATTATAATAGGTGTGCTTCCAGCAGCTCT
Organism: Ctenomys sociabilis; assembly: GCA_004027165.1. Lineage (NCBI taxonomy): Eukaryota > Metazoa > Chordata > Mammalia > Rodentia > Ctenomyidae > Ctenomys > Ctenomys sociabilis. The sequence continues at coordinate 13,542 of PVKA01000465.1, read as the reverse complement.
CAGAAATAAATGCCTCTCCATCTTATTTTCTCCCAGTTTTCCTTTTAGCTCTAGCTTTTTAGGTAAAAATTACATTATTTAAAAAGTGTTCTTATTGTTGATGTAGTCTAGGCATCTAAACTGTGATATCATTATCCATAGATCATACAGCTGTTAAATTTTCTCCCCAAAATACTCTTAAAACTACAATGGGACAAGACAGAAGTACATGCATACCTGTTTACTAAAATGCATACATACCCAGCTTCCCAGGGAAGAAATTCTATACTCTATAAAGTTAGTGCTAGTATTTTATGTTTTTGACATTTAAGCTCTTCGTGTGTTTACAAATTTTTCTCTCTGTGTGTCATAACTTATAGGGACAAGAACAAAACAAACCTGATTCTTCTCCACTGTATATTCAGAACCCTTTTGAAACTTCTCTCAACATAAGCAAAAATGTAAATCAAGGCCAGCTACAAAGATTTATTGACTTGGCCAGAGAAGGTGCCTGGGTTTTACAACAGGAAGATGCAGGCCCACCTTCCTCATCAAGCAGGCAGCCCTGGGGACTGGCTGCCCTGCTGCTGCCATCTGTAGCGCAGAGCAAGAAGGTACAAAAGAAGATGCCAAGTGAAAGAATTAAAAGCCTATTAGAGTCTGTGAAAAGCAACAATGCACAAAGTACAACAGGCACCAGCGGGAAACAGACAGCTAGTTCTCGGACATAATGGCTGCTATTCTGTGTTAAGAACTGATACCTAAAACTGTTGTGTCCACACTTCTGCAGACTTCGGGTATGACCTGATGTCGCTTTCAGTCTTCTCATTGCCTAGTCCCTCTTCCAACTCTGACCCAAAGTTCTGCAGCATTTTCCATCTAACCAGCCTGGTACATAGGTGGCATTTTATTAAACAAGTCACAAGGTTGGGATGAAAGAAGATTGGAGAGAACTTAAGTGAGCTACACAAAGTGAGTGGTGAAAGTCAGTTTTAGAATTAAGCCACTGTTGATATCCACATCAATCCCAGCCTGGAAAACATTGAAGAGGACTTCTAGTTATGTACATGTGAAGATAAATACAATAAAGCTTCAAAATTTCATAGTACTCTTTATTATGTATTTTTCTGTTTTTTAAGCAAACTGTTCTTATACATAAATTAAAATGGGTTGATGCTGAAATCCAGAAGTGTTTTTAAAATATATGAGTACAGTACTATACTCAAGGTGTTCTAAGTTAAATATATAAAAATGTTAATATATTATGCTCTAAAGTACTATTTTTTTCTATTTTACAAACACCACAGCCAGGTGTGGGTGTGCATGCCTGCAATCCCAGTACTCAGGAGGCTAAAGCAGGAGAATCCCGAATTTGGAGTCAGCCTGGGCTACATAGTGAGACCCTATCTCAAAAAAACAAAACAAAACGTTTACTAAAATGTAATACAGATTCCCAATGTGCCTTCATTTCTTTTGAGAATTCTCTCCTTACTGTAGGAAGAGAGGGATGAGGGAGAGAGAAAACTAACTTTCGGTATAAGACACTAATGTTATTCACTCTTTCTAGGCCCTAGATGCTTTGTTTTAAAATCCTGATACTAGAGACCACTTCACTAGATTTTTGTAAAGCTGAGGTCCACAGGATTGAAGTAGGTTACATATTAAATATCTCTTAACCTGAAATGCTTAGAAGAAAATGTGTGCCATACTTTTTTGTGTTCTAAGGTTTGCCTATACATAAAACAGTATCAAGGATAGGACTCACCTAATTTTTTTTTGTATATGCCTTATACATACCCTGAAGATATATTTTTTTTTTACAATAAATGTAATAATATTATACATGAAACAAAGTTTTGGGGTAGAATTTTCTACTTAAGGGATCATGATAGCATTTGAATTAAGGATGGCCATCCTATAAAATTGCTCTTTAGCTATGACTTTCAAGTGTTTGTTGTGTTCAATTATTCTTAGCGCTAAAATCCAAATTTAAAGTTTATAATGGTTTTAAGAAATCTTGCTCTTAAATTTTAAGTCAAAAACTTTTTTGTTTTTTTAAGAGAACAGAACAAAAATGATACACAGAATTTCAAAGTGAGATGATGGGCAGTTAACAATGATTGTTACATTACATATTGCCCTCTTCAAAGTAGTTGTTCAGATTCCCAGATTTAAGCCAGAAATTATCATGAATCTGACTTGGGATATTTTGAGAACCTTAGTAAAAACTGTATGAACCTCTATGTCCACATGGCTGTGCTGTTGGATTTTGCAACTGAATCTGAACAAGTATCATGTCTTTTTTTTGTACAGTATCTTAAAATGAAAGCATTTATTCCTTTATGTTTATTTCTTCGGGCTAGAAATCAGTACTGATTTACAAGTTTATAGTTAAGTGTTTCTAAGTGATGATTTTTCTTTTTCTTTGTAGATGTTTTGATCATTTTCTAACTTGGCATTAAGTATAGACTTTATTTAATGAATAAAATATGTATATGCATCAGCATTTTCTTTTTTATAATTTATAGGACAAACTTGATACTATAGGTCTGTTTTACTTTTTACAATAAAATTTAATTATGTGGTAAATTTTAATCTCAAGATATTTTTAATGGACAGTTTTGAATTCTATTAACAGCATAGACCAAACAAATGTGTTTTCTTATAACTTCAGTGTATCAAATCCCAAACTTTTAGTGCAAGTTTTGTATCTCAGGGTTGAATCTGCAGTAAAGCTATTAATTAAAACTAATTGCAATGAAAAAAGTTTGATTTTTTTTTCTCTAGTTGTATCTAGGATTTTATTCAGTAGCTATCACTGACAATATATTTTATTTAATATGTGAAAATAGTTTTGAAACAAGATTACCTAGATCAAGTTGATTTCAGCCATGCATCATTTCAGGCTTTATAACACATTAGTATCATTCCTGAGGTTATTATCTTTCTTTAAGAGATTAGAAAATTGGGCAGAGAAATCCTAGGAAGTGAAAGTGGTTTGAGATAGTCTAAAAAAAACAATATGTATTCTGTAACAGTCACAAAACTTTAGTGAGTATGGTATAGAAAGGAAAATGAGGACAGTTGAAATAAAGCATTGTTCTTGCTGTCATTTACTTATTTGCCTCTTTTACTTTTTACTTTTGACAGAAGAGGATTAGCTTGTTTATTTCATATTCCTACAGTTGTTTTTTTCCTACAGTTTTCTTGACCTCAGAATCATAGCCACATTCAGTATTGTGCAGCCTTCTGGTACCATGATAAGGAAAGTCTACATTAGCACATAAAAATAAGCAAACTCTGACTTCAGTTAAGATATCAAAAGGAGCCAGGCAGACACAGCTTGTCCATAGATGGCTTTCTAGAGTTGTCATCAGTTGGTAGGTGCTGTTGTGTTGGTCTGTCCCTTTAGAACATGTTATATGGCTGGGTAGAGCAGGTCTTGCGGGGATCATGAGTAGATGAGGGACTGAAGATTATTGTGGGAAGGGGAAACAAGGTATAGTCAGGAAAGCATGTCTAGAGACCTAGGAAATCAAGATGGGCTAGGATAGTTTTCACCATGATCCTCAGCTCTGAGTGAGGTTGAGTGAGATCATGAAAGACTGCAAATTAAGGAGGTTGAGTGTACGTCTTCAGTGGCAACCCCTTCACGCTTCTTATGCCTGCCCATGCACACAGGAATAATAAAAATCAATGTTGTAGGAAATTAATTTGTTGATCAGTAAATTGAGGTCACTGTTCCCTTTTTGCTTTTAGTAGCAAAGTTGAGTACCATGAACCTAATCATTAATTTACATAGAATTAGACTATCAGTTTTCAATGGAGTTCCAGAAGCTGGGCTGGGGAGATAGCTCAGCAGCATAGGCACCTACCTGGCAAGTGCAAGGTCCTGAGTTTGATTCCCAGTACCACACAGACACACAAAGAGGTTCAGAAGCTGAATGTTTTATACCCTAGCAGAATCTGGTATTTAGTAAACTAAAGCTTAAATTTAAAGCTACCAACAAAAAATAACAGATTATAACATATAACTTTAGAGAATTCTCTTGGCCAGTGCAAGGTCCCAAGTTCAATCCCCAGTACCACAAAAAAAAAAAAAAAAAAAACCTAAACAAACTTTACAATATATATTTGGAAAGTGATGAAAACATGACCAGAAATTGCTGTCACCTTAGTATGATGTTGGAAAATTTATTTTAAGTACTTGAAAGGCTTATTTTGATTTCCTTGCTGAATTCAATTACTAGTAGATACAGATTCCAAAGAATATAAACATAATGTTCCTTTGGAATTCCTATGGAGCAACTCCTAAAAAATGTGTGTTGTAGATAGAATCTTTAATCTGTCAGAATATATAAAATCATCACAGATTATTAAATATACTTTGTATTTTAAATATGATTGCTCATGTTTTATATCTTTTACATGTATGTTTCTACCCACCTTAAAGACATTCAGTTTTTACTTTCAGATAAACACATTTAAATATTTTACTCCACAGGCAAAGGCTTTTAAGCTTTCAGAAGGTGCTGAGGCCTATTTTGAAGAGAGTATCAGATAACAGCACTAGAAATAGTGCACTGTTGAGAAGGTGTGATCTGCTACATAAACGGAAGAGCATCCTGTCAGCATTTAGAAAGTTTTGGATTTTAGAGCATTTTGGATTGTAGACTTTGTGATTAAATATGCTCGATGTGTAAGATCTGTGCAGATATTCAATAGTCTGAAAAACTAGAATCTAAAACACCTTTGCTCCCAAGCTTTTCCATAGGGGCATATTCACTCTGTATCTAATTTGTAATAGGTCAAGTCTAAGTTAATAAAAACTAAAGTTCTACATTATTTTTGTCTGTTTTTATTTTGAAGTGTTTCTGTTTTTTGTTTGTTTGTTTGTTTGTTTGTTTTAGCAGAAACAGGGATTGAACTCCGGACCTTGTGCTTGTCAGGGAAACACTTCATTTACTGAGCTATCTCCCCAGCCCTAAAAGTCAATTTTTTTTTTGTTGTTTTTTTGGTGGAACCAGGGATTGAACTCAGGCCCTTGCATTTGCCAGGCAAGTGCTTATTCTACTGAGCCATCTCCCTGGCCCCTATTTTGAAGTATTTTGACATTGAAAATTTACTGTAATATATACTATCAAGTGGAGATTAATAGAATCACAAATGATCTCCATGATGTTTCCTGTTTCTAAAATTTTTAATAAGTTAAAAGTGCTAGGTAGGGTGGAAGCCTGGATTTGTGAAGCTATTCCTATTGCAGTTACTGTTTCTTGACTTAGTTTAGTGCATCTTAATGCCTGAGGTTTTAATTAACCTTTGATAAGTTTATTGTATGTGGGCTTAGAGTGGTTTGAAAAGTCATCATGACATGTTCAAATTCTATTGTCTTAAAAAATGCAAGTAAAAGCTGACTGATACATTATGAGGGAAATAAACTTGCCAATAATTAAATAAAACTTCATTATGGATAACTGAGCACAAGTAAAAGACTAAAGCATGTAGTGAACTTGCATGAATCTGGCATCTTTTTATAATTAACCCATGGTAAATTATCTTTAATTAATAACTGCATCAACTTTTATTTTAAGTAGATTCTGGTAATTTTACCATTTTGCAAGTATATCAGTATCTCAAAGGATAAAAACGTTCTACCGAAAAAAAAAAAAAAGAAAATCCAGATAGGGCCAGGGAGATGGTTCAATGGAATAAGCGCTTCCCTGGCAAGTGTAAGGGCCTGAGTTCAATCCCCGGTTCACCAAAAAAACTGGTTCTAACATAAATACAAAATCATTGTCATACCTAAATGAAAATTAATTTTAATACCATCAAATTATTGTCCAATTGTCCAGTTCTTTTATGGATATTACAGAGTTTCCCAGATGTATTCATTTGAATCATAGCTCACATAATGTGAATGATGTTTGAGTATTTTTGACTCTTTAGATGTCTTCACATTTTTTTTTTTCAATACCTTTAGGTATTGAAGATACAAGGTAGGGTCTTTTTTTTTTTTTCAGTTTACCACACCATGGATTGTGCTATTTATATCAGCATATAGTCATACATGGATGTGCTCAATTAATTACTTAAAATAACTTCTGTTCGTTTTAGAAAACTTGATTTTCTACTCAAATACAGCTTTGATTCTGTTAGCCTTTATATTCTGGCTACATTTGTTAGAACTTTTTCTGAATTCCTGTTTCTTACATGCTTCCTCATTTTTTCATACCCTCCTGTCTGCATTCTAGTAATTTGCTTCTGACGTATATTATAGCTTACCAAGTTTTCCAATTGCCCAATTTTGTCTGGTTGTACCTAATTTTTAAAATCTATTTATTGAATTCTCAATTTGAGTAGTTTTTTAAAATTTCCATTTTGATTTTCGGGTTTTTTTTCTCAGTTTTCTGTCAAAATCTTCAGGTTTTTTAATTTTCTTTTATTACGCATAGTTAATTGAAAATCTGTGCTTATAGCTAAATCATTACCTCTGGATCTGTTTACATTTTTATCATACTTTTTACTGTCTCCTAGTATACCTGATGTTGGAACCGGTGGTTATTTTGTGTTTTGACTTTGTAAAAATTAGGAATTATGGGCTGGGAGAAAAGCTCATCAGCATAAGCACCTGCCTGGCAAGCTCAAGGTCCTGAGTTTGATCGCTGGTACCACTAAATAAATTAAATAAATAAATAAAAGAAAATATTTCGATGCAAGTTAGAATTTTTATTTAACTTTTTATTTAAAGTTTTTATGTTATTTTTATTCAAAAATGATTTGTGTCACTTTATTTCAGGAAAGACTAGAGATTCTGAATTTGAATTCAATTCCAGACTGTAATCAGTCTTTATTCCCTGTAGCAGTGTAGCAGTATGGCAGTGAGGGTCTCCAGCCAAAGCCCCTCTTGGTAGACTGAGCTTATTTATGTCTGCTGTGCTTGGAGTTCCTTTGAAACCTATGCTCAGCTCTGAACTACCATGTCAGCATGGTCCCCAGGGGTAACACCATTCCCAAATTCTGGGCTCACCTGTGCACTATTTGTGTCTATGTAGTCCTGTAATTTTTCCCTGCTTCCTTGGCATTCTAATGTTTTCATACAGCTGGTTTTGTTTTGCCCATTGTTTTTGGTTGCTTTCAGTGAAAATTGCTGTATGTTACCTGGTCTGCTATTACTAGAAACCTTTGGGTTTTTTTTTTTTTTTTTTTTTTTGAAATTTTTAAAAGACAATACAAAATGGTTTAAAAAGGATACAGAATTTCACTAAACAAAACAATAGGAACTCAACACTGTATTATATGTTATCTTCACATCAGTTGGTTAGATTGCCAGATATAAACATACAAAATTGTTTTTTTTAAAGAAGAAATTAAAAAGAAATAAAATAAGCACTAAGTGCTCCTTTCAATAGGCCAGCGGAAATCAGCAGTACAGTTACAAGTTATTCCTGGTTATATACACTAGTATATAGTTTTCCTTTATTTCTGTTTCCCTTCTTTTTTCTCTCCTTTTCCTAATCACAGTGTATCTTCTCTGAGCAGATTCTTTCCCTGTCAAAGGATGTATTGTAACTTTTAGATTTTATTTTTTCCTTCAGGTTCATACACTAGCAAATCAGTATGATGCTTGTTGCACTTGTGCATCTGACTTTTTTCACTTACCAGTGTGGTCTCTATTTGTGTTCATTTACCTGTAAAAGGTTCAAGTTTGTCTTTCTTTATAGCTGAGTAAATCTTCATGATGTAAAAATACGTGTTTTTTGTCCACTCCTCAGTTGATGAGCACTTGGGTTGTTTCCAAGTTTTAGCGATGACAAATTGTACTGCTGTAAACATGGGTGCACATATATCACTGTGGTGTGCTGCTTTGAGTTGATTTGGAAAAATACCTAGGAGACTATTCTTAGGGACTTCTAATCCTAGCTTTTTGAGGAATGTTCACACTGATTTCCATAGTGGTTGTACCAGTCTGCACTCCTACCAGCAGTGGAAAAGCATTTTTCTCCACAACTTCTCTAGCATTTATTCTTGAGGATAGCCAAACTTTATGAAATGGACTCTCAGTGTTTTAATTTGCATCTCTTGAATGACCAATGATGTTGAACATTTTTTCAGATATTTTGCATTTGTATTCATTTGTGAAGTGTATATTCATCACACATGCCCATTTTTGGATTGAGCCTTTGAATTTGGGGACCTAATATTTTTTAATTCTTTATATGTTCTAGATAGAAGTTCTTTGTCTGAGGGCCAGTCAGCTATAAGTTTTTTTCCAGTTTGTGGGTTTTCTTTTTACTCTATTGGTAATTTCTTTTGATATGTAGAAACTTTTCTACATGATAAGATCCCAGTTGTTCATTCTTTGAAATATTTCCCATGCAATTTTGTTTCTTTCCCTAAACTTTAACTACCCCTATGTCTTTAAGATTTCTGCCTAGTTTCTACTCCAGAAGATTTACTGTTTCAGTTTTAATATTTAAAGGGTTGATCATTTTGACTAGTTTTGTGTATAGTGATAGATATTGGTCTAATCTTAGCCTTTAGCATGTGGAAAAAGTTTTTCCAGCACCATTTATTAGAGAGGCTATTTTTCTTCCAGTGAATATGTTTGTCTTTGTTGAAGATAAAGTGACTGAATGTTTTTGTAGTTGTGTCTGCAAAATCTGTTCCACTGATCTTCATGTCTTTTACTTTTTTTTTTTTTTTTTTTTTTTTTTTGCCAATAGCATGCTGATTGGATCAGAGTAGCTTTGTAGTATAATTTCGAATTGGGTTGTGAGGCCTCCTCTCTTTCCTTTGTTGCCCAGGATTTCTTTTGGTACTTTAGATCTTCTGTTTCCAGATGATTTTAAGGATGTTTTCTCTAGATCTCTGAAGTATACTAATGATATTTTAATTGGGATTATGTTGAATCTTTGTAATGGTTTTGGTAGTATGGCCATTTTCACAATGTTGCTTTCATCTAGGAGCAAAGAATATATTTCCATTTTCTTTTCCTTGTCTTTCTGTATTTGGGACAGGGTCTACAGGGTCTTGCTACATAAATCAGACTCATAGTGATTCTCCTGTTTTCAGCTTCCTAAGTGATGAAAAAGCACCCCTACACCCAGTCTTAATTGCTGTCTCAGTGCACCCTGGTGGCAGGGCCAGCATGGCAGGCTTGGGATTGAACCCCAGCCCCTGTACTCTGCTTAAGCAGGTGCTTTCATCCACTGAATTATCAGGCTAGCCCTTATATTTACATTTTCTGCAATCCTCTTTAATCTTTTTTTTAGAGTACTATAATTTTCACTGTACAATTTTTTTTCATCCTTTATGAGGTTCATTCCTAAGTATTTCATTTTTTGATGTTGTTTCCTAATTTTTCTCCCAATTTGTGCATTGTGTATAGAAATGCTATTTTTGCATGTTGACTTTGTATACTTCTATGCTACTAAGTCTTCAAGTCTCTTTGAGCTTTTGGGATCTTCTATGCCATTGAAGAGTTTGAGAAGAGTTGGCATTAAATCTTCTCTAAATTTCTTGTGGAATTCAGATATGAATTCATTAGGACCTGGGCTTTTCTTTGTTGGGATGTATTTGATTACATATTCAATTTCAATGACTGATACTGGTTTATTCAAAAATTTTATACTTTGTTGATTCAGCTTTCATAGTTCATATTTATGTAGGAATCTGTCCATTTCTTCTGTGTTTTCCATCCTGTGAGAGTAAAGATTTTGGAAGTAGGTATTGATGGTCTTCTGAATTTCTATAGAGTCTGTATTTATTTTACACTTTTCATTTCTTATTGCATGGATTTGAATTTTTTTCCTTTCTTTTTTGATAAGGTTACCTAGGGGTTTGTCAACTTTATTCTTTCAGAGAACCAACTCTGACTCATTAATTCTCTGTATTCTTTGTCTCCATTGTATTTATTTCTGCTCTGATCTTTATAATTTCCTGCCTTCTTTGAGCTTAGGGCTTCACTTGTTCTTCTTTTTCTAAGAATTTAAGGTGCAGCATACGATTGTTTACTTTGGGTTCATTCTGTTTCCGTGACATGCGAATTTGCCGCTACAAATTTCCCTCTTAAACCAGCTTTCATGGCATCCCACAGATTCCAGTAAGCTGTTCCTGCATTTTTCTTTGATTGTAAATATTGTTTAATTTCTTCTTTGATTTCATCTGTGACCCATTGATTCTTCAGGGGGATATTATTTAGTTCCCTCATGTTTATGGCATTTTTGCTGTTTCTTTTGTCAAAAGAATTTCCAATTGCACTAGATTCAGATAATATGCATTGGATAATTTCAGTTCCTTTTGCATTTACTTAAACATGCTCTATGTGCTAGAATATGCTTTATTTTGGAGAATGTCCCATGTGCAGTTGAAAAAAAATGTATTCTGATGTTGCTAAATAGAATACTCTGAAAGTCTACTAAGTCCATTTCTTCACAAGTTGGTTTAATTATTTCTTTGCTGATTTTTTTGCGTAATTTATCACTTTGTATCAGAGAGTGTTAAAAGTGCCCCATTACAATAGTGTTATTTTTATTTTTTTTTTATTTTTTATTATTTTAGTGGAACCAGGGACTGAACTCAGGCTCTTGCACTTGCCAGGAAGCACTTATTCTACTGAGCCATCTCCCCAGCCCCCATAATAGTGTTATTGCTCATTTGATTTTGCATGTCTGTTGAAATTTGTCTTATGTAGTTAGGTGCTCCTACATTGGGTGCATATGTACTTATGATTGTTACCTCTTCCTCTTGCAGTTTTCCCCTAAGAAATATATAGTGACCTTCTTTATCTATTTTAGTCCCTCTTGGTTTGAAGTTCACATTGACAGAAACTAGAATAGTTACCCCTGCTTTTTTTTTTTTTTTTTTTTTGTCTTTTTTTGAGACAGGGTCTCACTGTGCAGTTCAGGCTGGCCTTAAGCTCACTTTGTAGCTCAGGCTGGTCTCGAACTCACAACAATCCTCCTGCCTCAGCCTCCCTAGTGCTGGGATTACAGGCATGTGCCACCACGCCCGGCTCTACCCCTGCTTTTTTCTGAGCTCCTGTCACATGGAATATTGTTTTCCATACTTTGACTTTCAGTCTATGAATTTCTTTTTGAGTAAAGCATGTTTCTTATATAGAGCATATTGTTAGATTGAGTTTCTTAATCTACTTTGTCATTCTGCTTCTTTAAATTGGTGAATTGAGCCCATTTACATTGATCATTATAATTGATGTGTATTAGCTTATCTTTATCATGTTATTTTGCTCTGTAAGTTCTCTGCTTTTCCCTTCTTGTTTGCTCTGCTTGGTGGTTTCTGTTGTTCTTCTTGAAGCTGTGATTGTTTTTATCTCTTTCTAGACTATCTGTCAGTACTGTTTGTAGGGTTGGTTTGGTTTGTTGGTCATGAATTTCTTCTATTGTTCTTTGTCATGGAATTATCTTTTTTTTTTTTTTTGTGGAACTGGGGATTGAACTCAGGCCCTTGCGCTTGCCAGGGAAGTGCTTATTCCACTTTGCAATCTCCCCAACCCTAATGGAATTATTTTATCTTTATTAAATTTCATAGATGATTTTGCAGAGTACATCAGTCTGGTTTAGAGGTTGGTTTGTTTCATGACCTGAAATACTTTTTCAAACTCTTTCTTTATTTGATGGTTTGTGTTGAGAAATCTGCCATGTTTCTGGTAGGCTTTTTGTTGTAGGTGATCTGTTTCTTTTCTCTAAGACCCTTTGTTTTGCTAAATATTTGGGATCTTCATTATTATGTGTCTGGGTGTACATTTTTTTTTATGGCTAACTGGAGTTCTGTATGCTTCACTAACTGTCGGTCAGTATTTTTCCCCATGGTTGGGAAATTTTCTGCTATTATTGCAAAATCTTTATGTTATTTGTATTGATGCCAGCTGTTTCATTAATACTCATTAATCTTATATTCTTTTTTTTTTTTTTTTTTTTTTTTTTTTTTTTTTTTTTTTTTTTTTTTTTTTTTTTTTTTTTTTTTTTTTTTTTTTTTTTTTTTTTTTTTTTTTTTTTTTTTTTTTTTTTTGCATCATCTTACAGCTACTACATTTTTATTTTCTGGTTCCTTGTTTTTAAGAAATTGTTCCTTTCATGTTAGTTAGCTATAATCAAGATCAAAGTCCATCTTCAGTTTCATCAAGTAGTTTTACAGCTTTCAGTGGAATTCTTAATTTCCTGGACATGTGGTTGAAACTATTGCATGAGTTCTAGTTCTTTGCTGCATTGTTCACTCACTATTTCCATCAATTTCCTCTCCACCTCAATTTTTTAAATATATGTCTTCTTTAGATGTGTTCAGCAATTGTTTCATGACTGTTATTTCTTTTTTTTTAATCTTTTTTTTTTTTTGCAGAACCGGGGATTGAACTCAGGCCCTTGCACTTGCAAAGGAAGCACTTATTCCACTGAGCCATCTCCTTGGCCCCTTTTTTAACCTAAAATATTACTTCTGATCTGATTTCTTATATAGTCCGATGGAGGTGTTTTTCTTTACTTTCTGTCATTTCAGAAGTTTCAAGTTTGTGACTTCCAAGTACTTGTATGACCTCGTCTCTTGGACTTCTGGGTGGGGTGGAGGTCTGGGATTGCATTTTTGTCCTTCATTTTGATATGTTTGAAGCTACAATGTTCACTTAGACTCAGTAGCATTGGTAAGGGAAGGGGGGTAGTGTGGGTCAACAAGGCTCTTATGACAGTGGAGGGTGGGGTAAGCTCACCAAAGCCTGCTGTGTGGGGTTCAGTGTGGTTTCCACTTCTGTGAGTGAGGGGGAAAACCACAGTTCAAGAAGGCTCTGATGATGACGAGGGCTGGCCAAAGCTCTGCAAGGCTCTCCCGATGGGGGCGGGGGTGGCAGTGTAGAGCTCTCCAAGGTTCCTGCTGCTGTTTGGAGAGGTAGTCCCAGCTCAGCCAAGCTCCAGCAATGGTGCGGGAGGGGACCCTTTTGAGATCTTTCGGATTCCAGTATTTGATCCCTGTACACCTTTTAACCTTATGGAAATGTGTATCATTCAGTCAAGTTTGCTTCCTTGTAAGGAGCTTTCAGGTGATGCTTTGCTTGCCTGTGCCTAAGCAGCTGGGCTTTGGAGCGCAGTGCCAACATTTGCCTGGTGTGAATGCCTAGTTCACCACCGAGCAGAGTAGGGTACTGTGTGGTGTTCTGCGCTCTGCTTCAGGAGTCAGAAATTGTCAGTGTTTATTTTTGGTCTGTGATTTTCTCACAGAGGATATTGTACATGCCAATTTAAAACTTAAATTTATGCCATGTGTGAATTTCCAAGTAAGAATGAGAAAAATATCTTTTTCCCAACCATATTGAGACACCTCAAACAGCTAGGAAATAGAATATTTCTTCCAGTTTTCCAAAATATTTATCAGGGCTAAGACCAAATATGAAGCCAGAATGGTTTTATGAAAAATTTCTGATTTATAATAAAGTTTATAAAATCTCTTTTGGACTTTGAACATATGTTATTTTCAGGGTATTTTCTTCATCAACAAAATATTTAGTGCATTTTTCACATGTGTGAAATAACTTAGGTATTTGTATGTTAAGTTCAT
>PVKA01000464.1:123503-201873 GCA_004027165.1 Ctenomys sociabilis | reverse complement strand
GGAAGGGTTGTAGAAAGAAAAAAATCATCCTGTGTGTGTATAGACAGTACAGTTGGGATAGATAACGCTGTGCTTCTACATAATTCTATGAGAGGCAAGATCTGCACTATTGGTGGTGGGACAGGATATTATGTCGGCTTTTAGTGCTATGGTCATCCACTAGGTAAATAATTATTGAATCTTTGATATAATTCAGCTACATAAAAACCAGTAAATATAATATCATGCATGCACCTTGTACAATACCAAAACGTTATGAAAACAGTTTGCAATGTATTATTTCATCGACTCTGTATGGTTATGGTGTTTTGAAACTGTCTGACATTTGAATTTCAATAAAATAAAAATAAATGGAAAAAAAAACTAAAGATCAGCACAAGCTTTCTTCAACAATCACTTTTCATTGCTACTTGAGCTTAAGAAATATTTCTTCCAGTTAATATGAGATATGCAACAGATATTTTCTTCATTAAAATGCTTTTCTTTTAAGGTAAACGAAGTTGCAATTTTCTTTATTAAAAAGTTATTAAAATGTAACTAAGTTTAATTGAAGGAAGCTGTGCAAAGCTCAATGTGGTATTTCAAAAATTGCAGCAGTCTCTCTGTTCACATAGGCTGTTTGAAGGATGTAGTTGATCATGGGTATTTCATGGTACTTTTTTTTTTTTTTGGTATTTTAGGAAAAGTCTATAGCTTGTTCAGGGTCTCACTACTAGATCAGACTTGTAGTGATCCTGCTGTTTACAGCCTCCCACGGGCTGGGATTACAGGCGAGTGCCATAATGCCCAGTCTCAACTGCTGTCTCAGCACTCAAGGGGGCGGGGCCAACATGACAGGCCTGGGGATTGAACTGCTAGCCCCTGCACCTGCTTGCAGGCACTTTAGTTCGCTGAGCTTATTTCATGGTACTTTTATGGATGACATGCTGCTACACATTTTATATAAGTGGTTTTCAACACATAAATAAAGTGAGACAACTTTTATTAAATGTCATGGAACTGTCCTGCTACAATGCTGTATATGATTAGATTTCTAAATTTCTGTGTAAAAACTACAATTATTTACTCTTATTTTTTTATTTTTTTTACATTTTTTCTTAACAATCTTTAAGGAATTAAAATTTAATATATCAATTCTTGCTGGAAAATACCTGTTCTAAGTTACGTCTAAGATGTTTGATATTCAGACAGATAGTAAGGGTAAGCTCAACTGCCTATGTCATAGAATAATAATATCATTAAACTTCTCTTCTGGAGGATTAACAACTTAAGTTTGCAGACCAAAAGCTAGAGAAAAAGAAGGGCTGTAGGGACAGCCAACATTTTGAGCCTAGTCCTTCAAGGTCAAGGAGGACTCAGGACATAGGAGAACCTGTGCTGTAACATCATATAACTCAGTTGTGTCCCAAATCTACTGATCAAAGAGATTATGGGGCCACAGAGGAAAGTGATCAATGATGTAGAGTGTGCCTAAGGAGAGTCACATGCAGTGAAAACATTCTCTCAGGCTTTCACAGAGAGCAAATTAGTCAAGCCATGGCTATGGCTCATCCACATGGAGAACACTGACAAAGGATCTACAAACTGCAGTACAGGGTTTCAGGATAAATCCTGAGGTGATCTGACTGACCTTGGCAGATACAAAAGTTACGTTTCTTGTTATACAAGTTTTGTTTTATCTTGGTCTTAACCATCCAAAAGAAAGGTATGAAAATGAGGTGTAAAAAGTATAGTGATATTAATATGCTGAGCTGTAAAAGGCTCAAGTCAACGACTTCTGACACTGCCAGTCCTACAGATAACCCACTAGTGTTATGGACTACTGAACTATATTGGATTATTTTGCTGAATTCACTCACCTATAATATTTAAGTGGCAATGGAATACCCCTCTCTAACAAAACTAAACAAAAAAGGGGATATAAATGAAGGACCATTTTGTATCTGTATATACAAAATAGGATAGATACACAGCTACTTTCTCTGAATTCAATGAGAAGAAAAATTTGTTCTAATTGTGTTTGGAAAAGATGCCATATCTGTATCTTTTACTATGGAAGAAAACAATATGTAATATATTAATTATTGAAACTGTCCTACTAATCAGTTTTGAAACTGTCTCATTGCTATTTGTTTCTCAATAAAATTAATAAAAATAGACAACTTTTATTGATCATATATTATGTGTTTGGGAGAGCAGATACTTAGTACTTTTGTATGAATGAAACTTAAGAATTTTGCCAGAAAACATAAATAGGCATTGTCATCTAGCTTTATCTTAGGTAGATTGGTAGTTATTCAATATTGTCCAGTGATATGAATTTATACATCCGCTTGGATTCTTATAAATCCTAAAAATGATTTAACCATAAGTATTTGATGAGTATTAACTGTCAATCTAAGTAGTCAGTTTAAATTGGCCAGTATATCTGTAACATAGAGTCCCTTTAAGTAACTACAAATGATCAGAATGGGGAAATTAGTTGCCTGAACAAAATGTAAGGTTCTGTTATTATCTAATGATAGTATACAACAAATAATGTGAACGACTACCACTTCAAAGTCTCTTTCTACACTATGCAATTCTTTATTTTTCATGTGTTGAAATAAAGACTAATTTATGCTAATAATTTTCCTCTTTCAAAATGCAAATATTCAGTAGAAAACATTAAATAGGTTGCCATTAATTTTTTAAAGTGGACTGATTTAATCAAATTGCTTCCATCCTGCTGGGATAAGTCTCAAAGAAAGCACTGCACATTTAAGTCGAGAGGCTTTGGCCCTTCACAGGAAGTCAGAAATGGCCTTCCTGAGAGGGCAAGCTTGGGTAGGTACCACATGTGGCTCTGTGACTGTGGCAATGCCAAGTCAGACTACTAGATGCCTGAGTTTGGAAGAAGAGATAGGAATGATTTGGAGAGGGAGTTCAGGAGGAGAGAGTAGAGTGTAAAACACATAGCATAGTTAGCTTGTTTACTGAGATCATGATTTGTTGCCAAGCTACTTAAAAGAACACACAACTCACTTCCAAAGTTGTACTTAAAAATTCTGATTCTTTCACTGAGTTTGAACTTCACAGAAGCAGGCCTTTTCCTTTTGTATGGTATAACCTGTTTGCCAATGAAATTACATATTTACAGTAAAGATTACAGGCATACATCTGAAACTGTGCATTATCAGAGAGGTATGTCACAAACAATAATGCACACATTCTTGTCAAGGAGAGTGCAGCGTTATGTATCAAGCCTGTGGGTTTCTACTTAGTAAGCATTGGATGGCAAAGTGAAATGCTAACTATGTGCAGATATCCAGTTTACCAGATTCCTCAGGCTGCTGCAATGGGCTACTACAAACTGGATTGCCTAAAACAACAGAGATTTATCCTTTCATAGTTTTGAAGACCAAAAGTCCAAACTCAGGGTGTCAGCATGATCATGCTGATTTTGAAATTCTGGGTAGAGTTTTTCTTTTCTTCTTTAGTTTATATTGGTAGCCGTCAAACAGTGCTGTTCTTTACCTTATAAATTGGCTCTCTGGTTTCTGTCTGTCTCCGTAGTTACTAAGCTTCCTCCCGGTATGTCTTTTTCAAAATGTTGCACATTTTCTCTTCTCATGAAGACACCAGCATTTATAATGGACGAGCGTGCCCCCTCAATAATCTCTCTTTCACTGGATTACATGAGCAAAGATTATATTTTCATATAAATTCTGTTCAGGTACTTGGAGCTCGGAACCTTGAAATATCTTCAGGTAAGCAATTCAACCCATAAAACAAAGTATTTTAACCCTGAAGAGTGTGAAGTGACCGCATAATTCTTGGTTGCTAGTAAGGAATTCCTGAGAGCCTCCCCAGCAAGACCTCACAGACACCAGACTGCTGGGGAGTGCCCATGCTCTTTTTTTACGTGCCTCATCTTCTAGCCAAAGCAAAGGCTTAAACAAAGAGCTAGAATGTTTCCCAATAGGACTGAGATTATACTAAACTACAAAAAGTAAAATTACATTAAATTAGTATTAATTGATCCTAATATTGGAAGAGTAAAAAATACTATATCAACACAAGGAAAAAGAGAACCATGTATAGTACTATAATCTATTTAACACATTTTAATTTTTTACAATAGTTAATACACCCTTCCAAATCTAATTTTCATGGCTTACTCTGTATTCCACATTCCTGGCATGTTCTGTGCTCTTAATATTTCACTGTTGCTCCAGATAGACAAGATCTTCCATGTATTAATTATATTATTCTTTATTGTAAACCATGAGCAAAAGATCTTCCCATATATAGCATAAAATTTTGCCTAAAATATTCCAAAGCCAATGAAATTACATATTTACAGTAAAAAATTACAAGTATACAGAAAGCAGTCACAAAGATGAATTTCATTGCTTGGCTAGATTCCTTGTGGCCTTAGAAGCTGAGCATGCTATTAGCCAGTCTTAGGAGGACTGTACATTGTGAGAGGCTCCATGGTTTACAGTCTGTGTAGCTCCAGTAATTGACTGCAAATCTAAGTCACCATCTTACATGTTTATTGACATATGATTTAGTCTGATGTAAGGTGTGTGAATGCAGGGTGCACTTGCTTGGATAGATGTGCATACACAAGCCCGTGCACATGATTTGCATGTGTTTAAAAACTAGTTTCTCGTCAAGAAGAATGCTAGCAGTATGGATGCTGGAACAGACTGTTTTCACACCATCCAATTGAGTCTACAAGTCACAGGGCCATATGCTGAGTTTTTTTTAGAATTCTGATTTATTGCCAGGACACATCAACACACATGGAGCGTCTAACTATGATTTTAATTTGCATATCCATTAAGTTATCTCATTAAGACTTGCACTGTGTGGACAAATGGCTTGGGGATAGACTTGCATCTGATGTTGGGGGAAAGGTGTAAAGGTCAGTGAAGTTTCGTTTAGAAAAGTCCAGTGTGGTAAAGTCTTTATTTTTACCTTCATTGTTGTGAATTGGTAATTTCTCTCTGCCACATACACCTTTGTCAATATAAATAACTCAGAGCTAAAAGTTAACAGAAGTTTATATTGGGAAGACAGATTGATGGAAAAATTTCTGCAACTCTACATTAATTTAACATTTTCACTTACTGTAAGTGGATTCAATAATTTATAAAATTTTTATGAGGAAAGGAAATGTTAAGTGAATTTATAGTCTGAAATTTATGTCTTGGGTTTGGTCAGATTTTTGATTATCATTTCTTTCTATATATTTACTGCAATGAAAGAATCCCTTTCTCAAGCCTAAGTGCAACAACTATAAGTGTTTCTGAAATATGTATTAAAACATCAAATACTCAATATTTTCATATTATTTAGATTATTGGCCCTTAATTTACTATTAAGGGTACTGTAATTTAAATGCTTGTTGATCAGAGTTGACTTCTTTCTGTTTGAAGTTGTATAATGGTCCACCAATAACACTCCTTTGCTTTCACATGTCACCGTAAGCAATAATGCTGAGGACGTGGGTGTCCAGGTACCCACAGAGGGGACACCTGCAGAAGGGTCACCACTTAGGAAGTGGAGATTTTCGATGGTCACTGGGTGCTTTTCTAGGAGATGATCTGCTTTTCAAAGAGAAACTGGAAAAGATGGAAAATGAAGATTGAAAAAAGAAAAAAATGAAACATAATGATACACAGAATGTAACTGATAGGAGATCTCTTTCTGTTTGGTTTTATTAAAGGGCCAGCATCCCTCATGCTTTGTATTATCTGAGAAAAAAAGTGAAAAATGAGCAAGTCATGGATTTTCAGTGCTCTAATGACTTATACTAATGTATTCCTTCATCTAAATACAGATTTCTATTTAAAATTCAGTATGCAGGGGTATTATGAATTCCAGTTTAATGGATTCCAAATAATTGCCCTTTAGAAATGATGAATAGCTGTTTAAATCCACTGATAAGAATATACTGTTCCTCTCTGAACAATAGGCTTTTGCACATTTACGGTGACATATATTCCTGAAATTAGTTTATTAATTTTTTATTGATATGCAAAGCCAGAACTGATGACAGATAGAAAATAACCCCTTTCTAAGAACCTCAACTTTTCCCTGAAAGCATTTGTTGGGCTTCTTGCCTGTGACAAAGGAGCACAATGCCAGGAGCTTTCCTAACGGAAGCCAGGCCACGAAATGCAGGCAGTGCTCCTCTCCTCCCTATTTCCTCTTTTTCTTTTTTCTTTTGGTTTGTGCAGTCCCAAAAGATGTGTTTCCTCTGTGAGCATGATGAGCAGAGATGCCCAAGTCCACCAAGCCAAAGCCTTTTGAACTTCCTAGTGCTTATCACCCAGTGCCCTTAAAAAAGACTCCCAGGTCTTGTTCCTTACTTTAAAATGTAGTGGAAGCAAGAAAGGCAGAGCCATTCAAATTAAAAATACATTATTCATTTCCCTTATGAAGCAATGACCTAGCCTTTTTTATTCTATCCCTTATTAGAATGGATGAGTTTCTATCCTAGTTAAAAATAAAATAGTGAAAGTCATGGTCAGAACAGACGCAATAAATGCTGTCCTATGCTGAAGAACACAGTATATATTCACTACTGGGGTGCTAACATTTTCTGTACTAGTAAATAATTACACTTAAAATATTTATCATAAGGGCTGGGGAGATGACTCAGAGGAATAAGTGCTTCCCTGGCAAGCGCAAGGGCCTGAGTTCAATTCCTGGTTCTGCCAAAAAAAAAAAATTAATAAATAACAAAATAAAATATTTATCATAAGCATAAGCACAAGGGCCTGAGTTCAATCCCCAGCTCCACAAAAAGATCTGTATCATTACATTTTTGGATATATTCAAGAAAAGAAGCATTCATTCACATAGGAAAAGGGATATCTAAGCTGTTTCTAAATGAAGTTATAATAAATTAGACAAAGGACAAATCAAGTCCAGTATTGTTCACTCTGTTGATACCTGACTCTGCCGTCTTGGATTGTGGAATGTCCAGAAAACTATATGGGGACAAAAACTGGCCTTCACAAAGTGAAAACAAAATACTCTTCCAGGAGAAGTGCAATGAACTTCAGAATTCATCTGATTCTTTGTTCCCTGCAGGCTGATTTATAAAGTCATTTTGCTTAAGGCAGTATTTACATTTTTAGAACAGGGTGTGAATGATGTATATAGAATATCCATTTCTAAATATGGACTGCTGGATATATTTATGCAGATAAACACACGTGAAACACAGGCAGACTGCAATGAAACAGACATTTCCAGCCTGTGCCCAGAATACTGTATAGCAAAGTATGAATTACTGAGAAGCAAACCCCTCAGACTTCCCATTTCACCTGTGTCATCAATATTAATAAAACGCACTCATCGCCCCTCTGAGAAATGCTGGTCAGGATGCAAAGGGGCAGGAAGAGTGAAGCAGAGCTGGTTTCATTTTCTGCAAGTGAGTAAATAACACCATTATTTTGTTGCCCTAAATCCCATCTAAGATGGAGGGAGAGAAAAATGTTTCCCCATATTAGAGTCACCAAAAATATGGCAGGAAGGAGGAGGCCTGCCTTTGTCCTGTCTGCAATACTTGTGCATAAACCCGGGGCTCCCGTTGCTCATGATTCTTTTCTCTTCCTCCCAAATGCAGAATGATGCTCTCCTTCTCCAGGCGTTTGCAGTCTTCCTGGGCCCTGCTGCCTGGTCTCCACCCGGCCACGCCAAGAAAGAATGGCTCCTCTGTTCTGCTGCTGCCCGAGCGCGGTGTCCTTCGCTGCATTCAGCTGCCCTTTCAGGTCTGCTAACTGCTGCTGTACAACTTCACTTTTATGCTCTGCTGACGGGTTTTCTGAAGCCAGAAGGTTTCTGAAAAGGGGGTCTATTTGCATAAACAAAGCCATGTGAGGAGGTCTACAGAGACTAAATCAGAATTCACCTCAGCAAATCTTCCTGATTCTCTCTCTCTCTCTCTCTCTCTCTCTCTCTCTCTCTCTGCAACTAAGGCCTCCTCTAGTCATCACTTGTATGATAAAACGTGGCCAAGGAGCTTAAATATTTGTTTCCCTCTTCCTCCTGTGTCCAGTTTTCTGAAACAGGCCGGAAGTATATTTTATTTTCTGAGTCCGTCTAAAGAGGATCCATAAATAGACGACGGGGTGAGGAACGAGGAAGGTGCTGTGAGCTAAATGAGGGCAGGAGGCCTGCTCCGCATCAGCTGGCTGCAGCTTTCCATTCCATTTGTCACAGGAGCCTCATGAAAATGCAGAGCCAGGCCTGTCTGTGGGCCCTGTGATTGCAGGTCACTGTGCACAGCGCTTCAGCGCTGGGGAATTCGCAGGGCGGTGCTCCTCTCGGCTCCCTTCAGCCCTGTTCTTGGCTCAGACCCACAGAAATAGACGAAAAGATGGGCGAATTGCTCAGAACAAGCTGGGGCTGCACTTCAAATAGGCTGCATAAATAAAACAAAGAGGAACATTATAAAACAGTCACACCAATTGTGAACCATGGTTGGAGTGTTGAGGATGTTTTTAAAGTAAATCCAGTTTTAAAGATGGTCTTATGATAACACTGAGAACTTCACAGGTAAAAAATTTCACTGGTTGTAAGTAGTTTGTGCTGAGGCAAACCATAGGTACCAAAAAGAAAGAGAAACAAACAAACAAAAAAATTATACCTGCCATCCCTATCACTGGGAACAATGCATGTATTATATTTCATTTAAATCTCTCATTTTCTGGAACTAGATATCATTATGTATTATTAGATAAATAGAAATTCTTAGGACATCTTTGTTTTCCTCCTTTTTTGCTTTCTTTTGGCTTCAAACATAATCCAGTACTTTCCTAGGCTCTTGGAGTACCAACTAGAGAGCTTCTTTTTATCCTCTTAAAAATGTCATGATTTGAGTATACACACACTTGTTCTCATAAAAGACTTCTTGGGGTTATGGCTAATTCCAAATCTGCAACAAGAAATATGTGAGATGAGCACAAGTATCTTATCACACAAAAAAGGAAGATGCTTCTTCCTGAAAGTACCTGACAGTACAGATTAATGCTAACCAGCCAAGCCTAGCCAAGATCTGAACCATCAGCAAGCACAAAGCTCACTATGGTAGGAAAGCCAAGTCTGCGTATGTTCATAAGCTTAGAGTGATATTTTAAGATACAAACCTAATTGAACGATTTTGGAGGATACTGAAAGAATGTTTTGTTACTGTGATAAGGAATAAATAAAATGAAAGATGAAAAAATGTTCTGCTTTCCTATAATCAGTAGCAGAGAGGAACATAAAAGTGAAAAAATGAAGTTCCTCTTTGTAGAAATATTAAATTTACAATATGCCCATCTTGTGGACTCCCATGCAACACCGAGTCTGGCACAGACCTCTATTTGCTCAGTGTTTCTTCCATGACACTCTAATAAAACTCTCAGTGTGAGTACTTCAGCCCACCTTTAAGCTCACGTTGGGGCCAGGAGACAGCTCAGCAGGACAAGCACTTGCCTGGCAAGCTCAAGGCCCTGAGTTCAATCTCCAGTACAAAAACAAAAAAACAAACAAACAAAAAAACTCATGTTGTGGTTGAGAGCTGAAGACCTAAAGTGTCCTCTTAAAATTTCCTGGGTCTGGATTGGAGGCGTGCTGTATTTGTCAGTGCATTAGACTTCTTAGGAATTGGCACCTGACTTGCTTCTAGGAGGGGAGGCCTACTTGGAGCTGGCAATTAGGATCTGACCCAGAAGGGAATCTTTCCCTCTCAGCTACTCCGGCTCTGTGTCCTGGCCTCCATAACTGCCCGATGCTTCTTGCCTGGAGCCAGCCAACTATGGACTGCAGCTGGGAGCCAAAATCAACCTCTCCTCCTTTAATTTGGGGTGAATGAGTCTTTCATTCCAGGGATGAGTGAGGAACTAAGCCAAGACATTCAAGCAAAACAAACCACAAATGAGAGGCAAACCTGAATTTGATTGTCCGAGGATTTTATGTGTAAGAGATACAAGCAAGAAAGAAACCTGGCAAATGATACAATAGGAAAAAAAATGAAGAAAAAGGAAGTAAAATCACAGGATGGCTGACCATGATCTAAACAAAGTGCTCCAACAGAGGAGAAATGGGCAAGAGAAAGGTCTGGTACTCATAGATCTCTACATAAGAATCTTATTTTGATACCAACTCAAAATTTTCTAGTAACTCATTAATTAGTTATTAAAGAACATGAATAAATATTAAAGTAAATTACAAAGCAATTAGGGAAATGTGAACTTGACCAAGTATTTGATGATAATTGAGAAATACTCAAATTTTAAATGATTAAAGGTATTATTGCTATATCTGAAAGGATCATTCAATAAGGTGTAGAAATACTTAGTGAAATAATGTATGTGAGAATGATATAATATACCACCTGGAATTAGCTTCAACATAATTATAGTTAGGAACGTCTGTGTTATGTGCTCATTGCCATGAATTAATAACTACTGAAGTTGGGCTGTTAGGTAAAATAAGTTAGACTATTTTCTATATTTTTATATGTGCTCAAACATTTTGTCATGAAAAAGATTGAGGCTCATTTAAACAGTGATACTACATAAAAGAGATGCTATTTTTCCTGCTAAATTTATATAAAGATTAAGACCAATAGGGGCCAGGGAGATGGAATAAGCACTCCCCTGGCAAGTGCAAGGACCTGAGTTCAGTCCTCAGTTCTGCCAAAAAAAAAAAAAAAATTAAGACCAATGATTGAGATGCAAGAGTGGGTCAAGGACAGGTAACAGTTGGACTAAATAAATTTCCAAGCTGAAAACCCTAATTGGGATTTGCACAACCAACCAGACCATAAGAAACTTGGGGTCTGGAAACAAAAAGCTCTTTGTCGTTTTCTTTATCAAAATATTTGCTACTATTACATTACTTATATATTTATTAATTTAAAGCATGTATTTTGAATTGTTATTAATGGCAAAATTTAGCTGTATAAAAATGTATAAACTTTCAGTGTAAGAATTTAAGAACTCTTCGCTATTAAATTGTCCCAGCTGTAGCATTTTCTGCATATTACGACTTAGATATTATTTTCTTTTTTTTTTAATTTATATTAATTTTATTGAGAAAGAAATAGCAATGAGACAGTTTCAAAACAGGTTAGTAGGACAGTTACAATAATTAATATATTGCGTGTTGTTGTCTTTGAGTAGTTATTCATAGTATAAGATGCAGATGTGATATCTTGTCTAAACACTATTAGTTCAACTTCTCATTGAACTAAGAGAATAGTATATCTATGCTATGTTTTATTATTTTATTTATTTATTTATTTTATTGAAGAAGGCTAAACTCATGCACCTACAATATTTGAATGGCAATGGAATACCTATCTCTGACAAAAGTAAACAAAAGAGGGACATAAATGAAGGACCATTTTGTAGTGAAAATATATATATATATATATATATTTACATATATATATATATAAAAACAGCATAATCTTTGACAGGACTAATCAAAAAAAGGGGATACAAAGGAAGAACCATTCTGTGTTTGTATAAATAGTACAGTTAGGATAAATATGCTGTACTTCTGTATAATTCTATGAGAGGCATGATTTGCACTAATAGCATTTGGACAAGATATTCTGTCAGCTTCTTGTACTACGGACAACTACTAGAAAGATAACAAGGCAGAAAGTATTAATTATTGAAACTGTACTATAATTCAGCTTTAAAACATAAGTATACAGATATATTTTCTTAATTCATTGATTAGAGACATCTGCTCTAACAGTGTTTGTAAGAATATCAAGACTGACAAAAGATCTACAAACTGATGTACAGGGTTTCAGGGTAAATTCTGAGGGAATTTGACTGACCTTGTCAGATACAAAAGTCACATTTTTTGTTATATAGGGCTTGCTTTATCTTGATCTTAACCATCCACCAGAAAAGTATAAAAACAAGGTATAAAAAGTAAAGCCATATTAATATGCTGAGCTGTTAAAAGGCTCAAGTCAACAACTTCTGACATTGCCAGTCATGTGGATCGCCTATTACTATTATGGACTACTGGACTAGATATTATTTTCACATCATTTATCGGTACATAATTCTTTTGGTTTTCAGCATATTACACTTTTATATAGATGTGCTTTTTACATAAAAGATCATTAAGCAGTAAATAAGTGTATCTTTAAATGAAATAAACTCTAAAAAAAAATAAAAGGCTTTCACTTCTAGAATTAATCAGAAACCAGAATGGAGGCTGATGTCCACCGAATGTTCCATAAATCAACTTGTCTCACTTTATCTCACTCACCTGTCACAACGGCTCTATGATGTGGTCTGGCAGAGACCAGGCTCTGTGGCTCCCACATAGCTAAGAGCAGAGTCTCTGATTGTCCTCTATTAGTCAAATTACTAAGGCTGGTTGTACAGTGAGTAGCCTCAGAAGACAGAGATTGTCTTTCTGGCAGAGTATAAGTTTCCCTTCCATCCAGAATAGTAAGATCATGGTTGAATCCAGAGTAAAATGTGTGTGCCTTGACTTACTGGGCCTTATACTAGACTGAGGTTTCCCAAGCTTGGAGTCCCCCAGACAGGGCTCAGACTCACTGTGTTGCAGCACCCACCAGGCTGCTCTTCCTCACTCTCACGACTCACATGCCATTTGGCTTGGACTTGAACACCCTGCTGCCTGCTATGTCAGAAGGAATAAAAGCTTTGCCCAAGAGGCTCACATTTCGGCTAACAGTGATCACCTGCAATAGTCTAAGCTGTTAGTTTGCAACATTAGAGAAAGTTGAGCGCCTTCAGCATGGATGTTTCTGGCAACAATGATGGGATGTCAGCAGAAGCTGACGTTTTAGAAGTGAGAGATGAATCCAGAAGCAAATGTTCTCATCCAAGCAGTGGGTAGAGGAGGAGGAGGACGAGGGTACCTACTGCACAAGCTAATAACAAATGTTTAGAACTTGAGGGATATGAAAGACAATTGAAGGAAAAAAACAGTGTAAGAGCGTTTTAATCTTTCTCACTCCCCTGGATAAGAAGAGAAGCATCAAGAAGGCCCTGGGCTCCCACCCCAGGAGTTTGTCTCCCTGAGCTGTGTGCAGCCACAAGGGAGGCCTTGCTTCCTTCATAGAGCTACTCTCTCCCTTGGGGCCTCTGATGAGGTCTCACTCTGCCCTGGCCTTAGCTCTTGAAGGAAAATGCCAGGCATGGTGTAGCCCAAAGCCTCCCTGTCTCCAATGGGAACAGAAGAAAACATGAGTGAATGTGGCTGAGTATGCTGGGAAGCTCTGAGAACAGAGCCCTGTGCTGTGTAGATCCATCAAATATATGGGCAGTAAAACAGCCAAACATGTGGCCTGATGGCTGTGGGCAGAAGCATTCGGGGTCACCTGATTGGTCTGTCAGGGGTTCACAGTGGGGCTGAGAGGCTACTATAATCCTGTGAATAGGTCCTTTGTACCAATTCAGTATTTTGTTCAAGTGCACTCTCCATCTGGATATGAGGGTGAATTGAGTTTTATGGCTGTGCTTTCTTGTACTCTAAGTTGCAAAAGGACAGTCTTCTGACTTGGGTGGGCACATGTGAAAGGGAATAAACTAAGAAAATAAACCATCCAACCCTTTTCCATGCTTGGCTGGTGCAGAACAGAGTACAGCTGTGTCTAGCTATCATCCAGAGATCTCACTATAAACCTAACATCTCATTTGGTGACAATCCAGAAGCTTCTGTCTCAGTGTCTCTGGCTACCATAATATGACAAACATGTGCAATTTAGGATGTTTCTCACCAGGAAAATCTGGACACTCTGACTGACTTGCAACATTCAATCACATTGCTCTCTCCTCAGTCCTCCGCCACCGTCAAGAAGTCCAGCAGCTAATGGGATTTTTGAACAATATATCTCTTATTGGTACATGGCACTTGGCCCCTTATGTGGATCAACTTACAAGTCAGCATCTTTTCACTGGGAACCAAACCAGGAGGCTGAGCTGAAAACTTCCCAGAAGACTGTGGCATGCCTTTGAGGCCCCATAACACTAGCATCAGTCCTATGTGACTGATTGGTTTTCCCCATGGAGCCACTGGAAAAGAAAGGCAGCCTCCACCTAGGGGGCTCTCGGGGTTGGGGTTTGCCATTTTTTTTTTGTTGTTGTTGTCCTTTTGAGACACGGTCTCACTATGTAGTTCAGGCTGGCCTTAAGCTCAGTTTGTAGCTCAGGCTGGGCTTGAACTCACAAAAATCCTCCTGCCTCCACCTCCCAAATGCTGGGATTACAGGTATGCACCACCAGACCTGGCCTGAGTTTGCCATTCTTGACATAGCTGTCAGACACAATTCTTCTATAAACAGCTCTCTAAACAGTACTCGGCTTTTGTTGAGACTGAGTATCTGACTATGTAAGCTTTGTAACCCTTCCAGATCACTTCTCAATTTGGCGCCCAATCAGCTAAACTCCATGAATTAAAATATGATATGGGCCAGAGGGACTTATTTTTTAGGATTATAATGGCCTATTTGAAAATATGCATGGGCTGCCATAGACCTATCTTTGCATTATGTGAAAATGTGACAATTTTTTCAATGGAGAGAAATTTGTTTCTCACTTGCAATTGAAGAAAGGCTGGTCAATCAATGGGGCCCGTCCTCTAAATAGAGGAGTTGGAGTCAAGCTTCTGATCTACCCTGTATTGCCATTCCCTTTGAGCAACTCCACAGTTGCCTCCACTCCTCATCTTACCACATAGGCACACAAACACCACCTTCGATTGTGTTCAGAGAGAAGGACCCAATGTTTCTGTAACAGAAGCATTGAGTGTGCTCATAGCCATGCTATCTATCCTGCACTGAGGGAAGCTGCATCATTCCTACTCTGGAAAGCTAGCTGCAGATGACTCCTGATGTCACTAATGACCACTGAAGGTGGCTGGTCATTGCTAAACTTCTTGAACTCAGAGTGTTGCTATTGTTGTCCAAGTAGTAGTTCTAGTCACACAACTGTTAATAGAAAACAAAACAAAAGTCTTGTGTCTTTCACTGTCTGGACCAATTGCAACCTTTTGTTACAAAATCAACTCAACTGAGAGTCAAGGTATATACTGAACGTTCAGTGTTTTCTATTACATATAGTCACCTGGTATTACAGACCAGTGAGTTAGTCTCTTCCAGGATTGACTTGAAAAGATTTTGGTCTGCCTTCCTTAACACACTGTGGTCCATACAAAGTAGTAAGGCAAGTTGGCCTCTGATGATCACTGCCCAACAAAGAGTTCAGTTCTTCAATTGCTTCTGGCATAAGGAACAGGATGAAAGAATTTGGAGATGTTATATTTTGAAAATGAAAGATTCTGTCTTAACTCTACTTGGCAATACATAGCTTTCTTTTTAAAAGAGAAACTCTGGTTCAAACTTGTTTACACACTCTTCAAGAGAATTCCAATGTAAA
Organism: Ctenomys sociabilis; assembly: GCA_004027165.1. Classification (NCBI taxonomy): domain Eukaryota; kingdom Metazoa; phylum Chordata; class Mammalia; order Rodentia; family Ctenomyidae; genus Ctenomys; species Ctenomys sociabilis. Next base: position 186,448 of record PVKA01000464.1, on the reverse strand, counting down.
AAAGAACTTGGTAAAAAATAATGATAATTGGGTCATGTTGTACAAAGATGTATTTGCCAGTCATGTATTTGGACACCCAGACAAAAATTCTGAGTGTGGGCCAGGGATAAAACATTTAAAAAGGTGACATTGTAGCTACATTAATTGTGAAATGAAATATGTCAAATTTGAGATAATCAATGGAGATCAACAATACAATATTAAAGGGAATGTTTTAGATCTGGCAGGAACAGGGCACAGAGGTTATTAATACTCTCTTGTTTTCCATAATCATTTCTGCATCCTTTCTGAAGGAAGATGCCCTGGTGTGAACCTGTTGCATGTTCTTCAAACATAACTGACTACAGGGTTTGTCATCACTACCAGAGAATTCTCAGCTCCAAGTCATTGCTTTCCTTTTTTACTTTGCCAAGAGTCAATAAGAAAAAGCGGATGGCCTACATCCTCCTTCCTGTCATGAGAAATGTCTTTCAGTGTTTCCTGCCTCCACCCAGCATGGGGTAGTGGAGGCCACCCAGGTGGTGCTGCAGAAAGACTGGACCATTTAGATGAGTGTTCTTCAAAGAACATGGGTAAGCCCAGGCGCTGGAAGAGAACCAGAAACCTCCAGTCTTACCAGCCAACGGTGACCCACTCTGGAGGCCCTGTCAACTGTGCTGTGCAGGTCCCATCAGGCGAGTCCAACAGCTATGAACAACTATTGTCTCTTCCAAAAACTTGTGTGTCATTGTATGTCATTAGCACCACAACCGTGGTGCAAAGCCAGTGTGAATTTGCTTCCCTCCCCAAAACTAAAATGTTAGTTATCCACTTACAAAATCAAATCTGTGGTTCCTTGATTTCAATGAAACTGATCAGTCACTGGTGAAGGAAGGAACCAGCCTCACCTCACTGACCAAGCTTCCATAAACGTTGTGTAAACTACCTGTTCAATTACTCAGGTATGCTGTATTTCTTGGATTATTGCCTTAGGTCTAAAGAGAAAGCTCATATACAAACTCAAGGAAACCTACATGACTTTCAAGTGCAGAACCTGACATCCTGGGATTTGTTCAGCTGGTTGGATCCAGGGCCCGGGTGTGATCATGGTCAAAGCTAATATTGAATCACCTTCATCTTTCTGTTTGGAGTCCTGTTGAGAGTAACCTTCATTCAGTGCAAGATAAATTATATAAATTTGGTCCAAGTCTTTGTCACTTATACTACGCAGAGTGGTTGAACCAGTACAGACTGACGGGAAAAGTTTCCAGAAAACAAAGCAGTTGACAAATGAGAGATGGATAGTGGGGCGTCAGTATGATAGAGCTCTCAAGTACCTTCTGAAATGTGGATTTATATAAAGACATTATCCTAATTACAGAGAGTTTGTTTAATTACTTATTTATTTATAATTTAGAAAATGAAAAGCCTCACATCACAGAAAATGGGATAGCAAATGCTAACTTCTCAAACCAACATGCAAATGCTTGCTCTACCCTGACTTCTGAAGGTGGATATGTGCATACACACATACAGATTTTTAGCTCACTCACTGCTGTGGCTGATCCACTGTGTCAACTTGAGAAGTTTAAAAGCTTAATTAAATGACTCAGCAGGGAGCCACGCTCCTTATCTTGTGAACACCCTCATCCTATGCTAAAGGAGAGCACAGAGGAGGTGTAAGTGCTACACCTGCAGCCCCCAGCATGTGGAGTGGCCTACTAACAATGGAAGGGACAAAAGAGCCTTATTCTGCTTTTGCTATCTTCTGCTGCTTTGTAATGTTGGCCCTGTGTCATTGTCCCCTGCAGTGGAGCCAGCTGATTATAGACAGAGACACCCACAAACTGTGAACTAAATAAACCTTTCTTCCTTAATTTTGAGTGTCAGGTATTTTGTTTCAGCGACAGTCACTGACATTAAAGTGAAATAGACTTTGAATGATAACATTGGAGAACTGACCACAATTTACTGCATTTTTCTTCTGTAAAGTGGTGTCAAATAGGCAGGTATTTTAACTTTGTCACCACTATACAACTCAAAACACAGAACATAGATGAGATGTGTCACATAGACTTAAGAAATAGTAATGGGAGAAGTGTCAGAGAGAGGAGAAAGAGAGACAGAGAGAAAGAGAGAGACAGAGAGAGAGAGAAAGAGAGCTTCAGATAGACAGAGACAGAGTAGAAACACACACAGAGAGAGAGAGAGAGAGAGAGAGGGAGAGAGAGAGAGAGAGAGAGCTCAGAGTAATATTTCACAAGTCTGATATTTATTATTGGCAGGAAGCTCTCTGAATTTTAGAATTAGCAAATGGTTACCAAGGCTGAATTCAATGAAAAAGACAGTTAATGCCCAAACAAAATATTTTAACTATAATTACTTTACCAGAAGATCATTTCTAAAAGTCTGTTTAAACTAATAATCCTTTTTTATCTTCTTCATGATAGATAGATATCTCCATATTGGAAGTAGGTTTCAAGGTTAAATAATTATTAGTATTTTTATTGAAACAAAATCTTTAATATGGCATTGAGAAGAATTAATAACAAAGGAAGGTAAGATGTTAATTGGAGCAATTCTGGAACAAAGTCAGGGAGGGAATCACAAACACAGCCTGATTTCCAATTTCCATAATATGTTACTCTGTTATCACTTTAAAATATCTTTCATGAAGTACTCAGAGGGTTAGTCATCCTGTTCTTATGGAGATGAAGGGACGAAAGAGGCTCATACACACTCTCCTCTCAGGAAAACCCCTGTCCCAAGAAATAGAATATCTTATATGGCAGACACTCTGTTATGGTCTTGATATGCACTGAATCATGCAAGAATCAAAATGGTGCTATCTGAGCTGTAGCATCTCATTGTCTATTTTTCAAATGAAGAGACAGTGCCACCAAGGCACAATACAATTGACATATATTTTATTCTAGTAAAGGGAAGACTTAGTTTCAACTCGAGCATCATGCCTCTGACATGTACACAAATGCACCATGGGCATGCATACCATGGTAGTTCCTTCCACTTGCATATGTACAAAATTTCAATTACATGTACAATTTCAAAGGTTTCCCTCCATTTGTTAAGCCTAGCTTTCAAAATTATGAACGTTTAGCCTCTTTGAATACTTGAGAGTCATAATGCCATAATAAGGAGCCCTATCTACCCAGGAGAAACTGATGCTCTGTTTCCAATATACAAAATTATGTTGATGAATAGAAGAGTTGCTCCTTAAGAAGCAAGTTGTCAGCATTTTCAAAGTACTGCTTATTTCACCTGTATTATAGAAAATAATTGATTACATGTCTTTTCAGTTCTGGATATTTGCAAAACCTTTGGCCCATCAGTCAAATTACCTTTCTGTTCTACAGTTTGATAAATTACTCAACAGAGCTGTGTTCACCAAACAAAGCAGTGCCTGTACTATGACCATTTTTATATAGTGGCAGCTTCAGGCAAACTGGCCCAGGCATGCTGGGAATATCCCAGTGATGGTGTGGGTGGTCAGTTGAATTACTTGCTACTATATTTTTCATTTGTTTATCAAGTGCAAAAGTAACTAAACGAATGCTGGCTGTCAACTGACCTAGCACACTCGTTTTAGTTTCACGCAGGCCACAAACACATTGGTCTTGTTCTGTTCTCCAAGTATGCCACCCTCACTTCTTATTTGAACTTTCTACCTACTGATCTCACCAGCCCGAAAGCCCACCCTTTTTGTTTCCAAAGAATCAGCCCAGTATCACACCCAAAGGAAGCCTTTCTTTAGTGTGATCTGGCTAAAGTCTGTTTTTTAAAGAGCAGCCATGGAGGTCTAACAAAGCTGGAGAGGGGTAGATAAGTACCACATGTGTGCAGGAGCACTGTGACCTGTGTGTAGATTTTTGCATCTAACTATTATGATATTCTTGAATGATACTCAGAACTATATACTATCTCCATCCACAAAATAAAAAATAAAAGTATAGAATGTATTTAATACTTTATAAACAGCCACAAAACTTAGAAAATGGTGCTTTCTACCTGCATATATAGTTACTGTCTCTTATTCGTATTCCAGTTTCCGTCAAATAACTCTAGTCTTGAATATATTATATACTATATGGTATATTATATATATTTTTTCTACCAATGATAAGTTAAATGCTAATAAGCAATTTATTTTTTATCTGTGTAACAAATAAATTCATGCAGACTAATAATACTAGACGTCCAGGTACATTGATAAATTTTAGGATTTTGTGAATTTTTCTGCTTATAAAATCAGTATCTTTTCTAATGTCAATATTTGAAATGAATAGTCTAAACCTTTTAGGATATATGTTCAGTTACATGTAACTTATCAATCAAAATTGCTAAGACTTTTTTAGTGTTCCTTAATTTGTCTATATTTATTATAACATAGTATTGAAACTGAAAAATACAATGCACCAGATAAGATATATCTTTTTAAAACACTTTCTGAGACCCTGTTGGGACTGACATACAATTGAAAACACTTAAAGAGAATATTTCAGGGAATGTTGCCAAGGAATGAATAAGAGAATCACGTTTCATTTTTAAATGCCAGACAAAAGTCACCTAAAATGACGGTAACAGTGGTTAGGAGACTGAAGGAAATTGGGCTGGGAGAAGGCATAATTTACATAAGGTGCTTTTTATCTCAAATTTTCTGTCTTTTGTTGAAACTGACAATTGAAACCAGAGCCTTTTCAGAAGCGTCTGACATTCCTTTTAATTAAGCAGCAAGTAGTAAAAAAATGACAGGCAATGTGTTTCCAGAGTATTAGTGCACATCGTGGGGGATTCACCCCCTTGGGAAGATCTCATTCTCCGGAAAGCACTTAGTTCTGCCTCCTATAGAACATTAATACTGAATAAAGCTGCAGGGTTTATTCCTATATGTTAAGTCACCCTCATGTCCTGTTTAAGCAATTTATTTGCATGTTACAGAAGAGTGCCATGCTTTTGCAGAAGTTAAGTGTTGTCATGTATTTTCAGCACAATTACTGAGCAGCAACACCCCATCATTAAAGAATGAATACTTACAACATATGTAAGTAGAAATGTGGACTCAGAAAAGAGATACACAGCTAATTAAATGCTGCCCTAGTCTGATACAAGTTCAACAAAGTATATCAGGTTCCATGCAAAATAATTGTCTCAAAGACTACTTGAGTTCCCCTCCCTTCTGATTCTTGCTTTTCACTGTTTTCTATACATAGATCAATGTCTTTTCCCACTGGTATGTTCAGAGAGAGGGACAGAAGCATAGTAGAAAAAAAAAGCAAGAACTTCAGAATTCCTCTGAACAAAAAGGCAGTAAAATATTTGGTCCTGAAAGATGGAAATAAAAGTAACCATTCTAGTGTTTTTCCATATTTTTTATTTTTCCATTTTAAGTTTCCATGGTGGCTGATCATATGAAATTCACTTCCATGTTTAATTATGTTATTATATATTCCCTTAGTGGCATTGTTTTAAGTATATTCATTGCAATCAGAATACAATGACTATGAAAGAAAGTTGACTATTTCAAGCATGCATCTACCATGGAATGCATCCAAGTGTTGAGAAACAACTGAAAGTCCTCTAGTAGAATACCCTTTGTCTGCATTTATTCTCTAACATGTGCCTATTTTGATTCTTCAAACCTCAAAGAAGTGGAGGTTTTCTAATGAATGAGGCTATGACAAATTATCACCATTGGGTAATTCCACTCAGTAGGAGTTCACTAGATGTCTGAAATATATGCTGATTCCAATGGACACCACTAAGTCATCTTATACTTAAAACCCCTGCATGTGTCCCCAAGAGGATTTCCTTATCAGATTGTTGTCTCCATAACCAGTCCTAGTCCTTGCCTGAGTGGAAATTTATAAGAACTTCTGAGAAGAAACCTTTACCTAGCCAATTGATGTACAGATTTACTAGAGCATTTTGGCTTCGTGAGGCTTTACCTGTGGGTTTCATGTGGCTCAGGAGTCCTAAAGCCTTTCTGTCTATAGATGGAGCAAGGATTAAAGATGCTCTACTCTCTGTTCTTCAATGATCCCTCCACCCCATAAGGCTCAGGTAGCTAACTGCTCGAAGGTACGGTACTCATGGAACACGTCACTAAGAATCTAGGCATCCACCCATCCATCCACCTCTGATCCTTGTGTTGATATCTGTGCAGAAAAGGCTGTCCCTTCCATTTAGTCATTTTAGTTCTTCAAGACACATCACAGGGCCCTTGGAAAACCACCACTACTTTCACCCTTACTCTCCTAGTATGAGCTGTTGCAGAATTCATAGCATCTTACTGTATTGATGACAAAGCAAGGAATAGTTATTTTACTGCAGTTTCCCTTTCAAGCAGACGAAGCCTAAAACAATTAAATACCAGTTAGTACACTTTAGGCAGGCACCAATGAGTACTGGTAAAAACCTAAAGATATTAGTGCCACCATAACATTGATGACAAGAACATAAAAGTGTGCATATACTTTAGAAAGTTTGGCAGTTACTCAAAATATGAGACAGATTACCAACTAGCGTCACCTTTAACTGTATACCTAAGAGAAATAAAAGCACATCTTTATCAAAAAATCATGGTTCATATTAGATAAAAGTGGAAAAGTATATTATTCAATTTATACAAAATGTGTGAGATAAGAAAGTCTATTGAAGCATAAGTTATATAAATAGTTGTATAAGGAAACAAGATGAACATAGAGAAGAAAATAAAGAGCAAAAGCTTATGTGGTCATTGTGTTATTTGGCCAGGGAAGGGGGTGATATGTTTATAGATTAAGTAGTGATGTGGTTTTATAACTTTGCAAATATATTTTAAAATATTAAATTGTGTAAGTTAAATAAATGGATCATATGAGAAATGTGCTGTGTATTAATAAAGATGCTGAATACCTCTCATGTGAACAAATAATATTTCTATGTCTACCTTAATAATGCCAATATTCCTGATGATAAAAATGTAAATGAACTATAAAAATGAATATTAATTTGTAAAAAATGAAAATGGTGGCAGCCAGTTGAGGAAAAACTATTTACAAAATATATATCTATGGAAGAAATAGCTACCTGGAAATTACAAATATCTCTTCAAACTCAATAAAAATAGGGCCAGGGAGATAGCTCAGTGGCATAAGTGCCTGTCTGACAGACACAAGGTCCAGAGTTCGATCCCAAATGCTGGGGGAAAAAAGAGAGTAAACAAATTAATTGAAAAGCAAGTGAAAGACATGGGTGAACATTTATCCAAAGAGGATACATGAACCAGTACATGCAAAGATGATAATTATCATTAATAATTAGGTAAATGACAACTAAAAACTCATGGGCCTGGGAAGATAGCTCAGTAGTTTAAGCACTTGCCTGGCAAGCACAGGGTCCTGAGCTCAATCCCTCATCTTGAAAAAAAAAAAAAAGACAGAAAGAAGGAAAATTAAAAACTCAAATGGAACACTTCACACCTACCAGACAATTTTAATCCCAACTACAATCATTCATGACAAAACACAGAAATGAGACCCTCTATTTGGTGCAGACAGGAATGTAAAGTGTCCAACTTCTTTGGAAACAGTTTTTGGGAGTTGCAAAAAACAGTGTGCCAATTCTCGCAGCAATTCCACTCCCTAGTTTCTATCCTAGAGAGACTAAAAAGTCAGCCATGTAAATATTTGCACATGAATATTCATATTGGTTCTGTTCATAAAAGCCCCACACTAGAACCAGTACAACTGTCCATCAGATGGTGAGGAGGTAAACAAAATCCAGTGTGGACCCAAAGTGGACCCAAGTAAACACTTCTGGGCATGGGATGGAGCACATTTCTCCTCATGGTCCTCTACACTGTGATTGAAGCTTCAGGGCCTCTTGCAGAGGGAAAGAAGCCAAATGAGAGAAACAACATCTGTATGAAATTTACCAAAAAAAAAAAAAAAATGCAAATTTGAGGAGAAAATGAGTAGATTGGTGTTGCTTAGGTCTTGGGGGAGGAAGGAGAATTATCAGTAAAGGAGCCTAAAGATATCCTTCATAAAGGGAAAAATCTTCTGGAACTGGTTTATGGTAATAGCTACATCGCTTACTGAATCTCTTAAGCATCGCTGAATTAGAACTGAAATAAGTAAAGTTTTAATTTTTTAAAGAAAATAATAAGCTCCTCTATAGTGACATAGAATGAAATATACAATCTGAGCCCTAAGAATAACATGAGATGAGGTGTTAAGACCATGGATCCTGCTGTTTTCCTATCCTTGTCCCAAAATCACATCAGGAAACCAATGGGCCAAGGGAAGTGTCTCCTGCCAAAGGCTGATCTGGTGTCTGCCCACAAGGAATAAGGCCTACCTCTAGGCCAGTTCCCAAGAGCCTCTGGAACATATGGATAGTTCGTCCTGCCTTTGGTTGTTTCTGTAAGATCTCAGAACCACTTTTCTTGGGAAGGAAACAACATATTGCTCAGTGACATAGTGCTAGCCATGCTTGGGCATGGAAACATTGCGACTCTGAAGGTCCTGTGTTTTGTTTTTAAATTTTACTCTTATTAGTACGTGTTAGAAGTGCATATTGATGGCATTCCTCATGGGGAGTTGGTATGGGTACATACACATCTTAGGTGTTTCTCCTTCCCTGAACTTCCCACCCCATCTTTCCCCTCTCTCCATTTCTTGGTCCCCGTCATTTTTACAGAAGATCTGACTGCCGTTTCCTATTATCTATGTTTTCTTTTTCTCTTTATTTATACTTTAGATTTTTCATGTAAGACAAATCATGTGATATGTAAGCTTGTATGTATGATGTATTTCACTTAAAATTATGGTTTCAAAGTGCATCCATTTTCCTATAAATGATTTCAATTTAGCCTTCTTTATGCACACAGTCCTCTATTGTGTACAAACACCACATTTTATTTATCTGTTGATTGATATAAAGGCTGCATCTAAGATTTAGCTATTATGATTTGTGTTAGTATAAACACAAATGAATGTGCATGTGTCGCTCTAACAGGACGTGTAGATGTCATCTAAGAATGTATACCTGTAAGGGAAATAGCTGGGCCAATTGTAAGTTCTACTTTTTAATATTTTGAGAAGGTAAGATTCTGTGTTTCTGGTAATAAAAAGAGAATTTCTCAACTTGGCTAAGAATCTATAATTGGGATTTCCTGAACTGATTTGATTTTTTAAAGATCATTTTACAATTGAGAAATATGTGATATGGAAAATAAAAGTGTGTAATCTAGCTGGGAATAATTTTTATCCTGTAGGTCTGACTTCAGATATTCACTTATATTTTGGCTACAGTGAGATAAATCAGAAGAACTTATTAAGGAGAATAAAAGAGTAAGAAAAATATGTTCTAAATTGGGCATACATTTTCTATTGAACCATAGTTACTGTACATATTATTGTTCATTTGTCATGATAAATAATATTTTGAAAAACACATGTAAGTGCATACACAAGTGCATCTTTTAAAATACATATTAATATATGACAATTTTGTACTATAAATTACATAGTCAATAAAATGAATATAAAGGTAATACTTATATCTACTATTATAGAGTATAAATAGTATCTAGATTCATAAGAAATACACATTTACAAATGGCAAGTGAGCTGACCAGATCATTCTTTGCCATTTATTTCTGCATTTGTTTATAGAACAAATGATTGACTCAACCAGAAGTCATTCAGACAGCATAAGAAGACCACACCCTGAGTCAGCTCTATTTTCAGTCTTGCAGCTGAAAGGTGGATTCGTGTTTGATCCTCCAGCCTGCGTGTGAAGGTACAAAGCAGCGCTGTCTGACTCAGTTGGCCCTGCACTCAGGGAGGAGGACATACTTGCTATGCTCCTGTTTACTTAAACAATGCTACATAATCCAGGAAAGAGCGAGTACGCTGTACAGCAGATGTACCAGCTTTCTGTCTCTGAAGACAAATACCAGAATTCCCCAGTTATCAAAGATGGAAAAATATAAGGAGAAAGGAAGTGGGAGGCGAGCCACGTCCTGTCCCCCAACCTCCTGAGTTTGCCTTAGCCAAGAAAAGGTTTTCTACTGAGAGTAACTGTATTATTTATAACAGATTGTTGGATTGTGTTGCCGAGTTTAGGCACCTAAATGGGTTTAATGACATTTGGTTTTGTGTTTGTTTGTTTCATTTTTTATTTTTTAATAGAATAAAAAATAGTGAAACAATAGAATCAATAGAAATGATACAGAAATTCACTAAACAAAATGATAGGAACTTAACAATGGTTGGTATATTGCATATTGTTCTCTTTAAATCAGTTGTTCAGATTACAAGATACAAACACAAAAAATTGGTCTCAAACACTTAAAAAGAAGAAAAAAAATAAACATTAAGTCTTCCTTTTACTAGATCAGTACAGTTATCCAAGCTATTCTGTGTGCATTTTAAAGAGCAGTGTTTGTATGTGCTGTTTATATCCAAGAGGGGCCAGGCCCCTGAGAGTGCATTTTATGTGCATGAAGTAATATACTGAGTGGAATTATAGGATACACTGTCTGTTCCTCATAGTATTCTTGGAAATTATTCTCATACTAAATGTACAGATATGAAAACTACCTTTCTTTCAGGTAGTTCACCTGACTTCAGACAACTATGACGCTGCAAACTAGAAATTCACTGTTATAGCATAGTGATATATGTGTACCTATGTTTATAGCAGCACAATTTGTGATAGCAAAATCTTGGAAACAACCAAGATGTCCATCACATGAGATTGAAAAAGATGTGGTATTTCTATATAATGGGGTATTACTCAGCTATTAAGAATGATAAACTTGAAGCATTTATACTGAAGTGGATGCCACTTGAACATACACTCCTAAGTTAAATAAACCAGACACACATGTGTAAATATCATATAGTCTCCCTACTATAAGAAGAAATACAAATAGAAATGTACAACAACAACAACTAAAAACAATACAGTCATATAGGGCAAAGTGAATGGCATATGCTGCAGGGTACTAATCAGCTTTTCTTCTGGATGGTTAACAACCTAAGTTCACAGATCAAAATTGGAGAAATAGAAGAGCCACCAGGTCAGCCAACATTTTGGCCCTAGCCTTTCAAGGTCAGTGAAGAATCAGGACATAGGAGAACCTGTACTGTGACATCATGGAACTCAGTTGATCCCCAAATTTTCTGATCAAGGAGATCATGGAGCCACAGAGGAAAGAGTCTGATGATAGTCTGCCTAGGGAGAGTCACATGGAGAGAAAACTTTCTCTCAGGCTCTCACAGAGAGCAAACTGGTCAAGCATTGGCCGTGACTCATCCACATGGAAGACACAGAAAAAGGATCTACAGAGTAAGATACAGGATTACAAGATAAACCCTGACGGGACTTCACTGACCTCATCAGAAACATAAACTACATGTTTTGATCTATCTTGGTCTTAACCATTCATCAGAAAAGTATAAAAGTGAGGTATATAATGGGGGGGTATAATAATAAGTTGAGCTGTAAATGGCTACAGTCAACAACTTCTTCAGATAACTCACTATTATTGTGGAATGCTGGACTGTGTTGGATTGTGTTGCCGAGTTTAGGTACCTAAATTGGTTTAATGACAATGGAGTGCCCATCTTTGATAGGTCTAGACCAAAAAAGGGGTGTGTAAAGGAAGAATCATGATGTGTATGTATAGACAGTACAGTTAGGATAAATAGGCCATGCTTCTACATAATTCTATGAGAAGCAAGATTTGCACTAATAATGGTTGGACAAGGTATTATGTTGGCTTCTAGTACTATGGAAAACCACTAGGAAAATAACAAGGTACGAAGTGTTAATTATTGAATCTGTGACGTAATTCAGGTATAAAAAATAATATAAGTAAACAGCTATACTCTCTTAATTTACTGATAAGAGACATCTGCTATAATAATGTCTGTATGTATAATATCATGTATGTACATTGTATGATACCAAAACATTATGAAAACAGTTTGCAATGTATTAATTTATAGAATCTGTCCTGTTAAAGTGTCTTAAAACTGTCTCATTGATATTTGTACTTCAATAAAATAAATAAATTCAAAAAAAAAAAAAAAGAAGAAGAAGAAATTCTCTGTTACGCCAAACAGCACTTTTTCCCTGTTACATCATGAAATGAGGAGATAATTAGACACAGTGTTAAGTTAGGTGGTTAGTGGAGGTAGAGGGGGACTAAGGTAGGAGAGACAGAAGATGAAGAAAGACATCTGAAGACATTATACATGCCTGTTTTCTTTTAAATTTGTATCTTTAATGATCTTAAAGATAATTTTTCTTTACTTTTAAGAACCAAAAATATTAATATAGAAGAAATAACTTTCTTGAGCTATTATCTCAACTTTCAAAGCCATACTTCCTAAATGCAAAGTTAATCCATGACTTCTCTTTTTACTGTTTGTAACTCTCTACTTTCTAAATAACTTACTACATAAATAACAAAATCAAAGGAGGGGCACTAACCTGATCCAGAGGATGTGTTGTGGATCAGTCTGAATTTTGATAGTTGATAGTTAGGACTTTCATGTGCTAAGATCTTGTCTTAATAGAAGAATCATATACAACATTTCACTTGTCCTGTAATTGTTTATAAACTCAAAAGGGAATAACACACACACACACACACACACACACACACACACACACACACTACAAAACCAAAATTTGGCCTGTCATTTTTGTGTCTTTAGCTGGGGGTTTGAATTGCTCACACAAATTAGAGCACAGTCCAGGAAGATATGAGGTGGTAGGACACCCCAGAGACCAACTTATTATTGTGGGCTTTGAAGTAGTTTACTTTAGTGGGAAGTGGAGGATGCAAATATTCATTGGTTCTCTGAACTTCCTGAGAGTCTGATAGGGAAAGGAATATCCTTTCCAAAGTCTTTGAAACTATGCCTTGAGAAAGACTCAATTTTTGCAATAGTCATGGAATTCTGGGTTATACAGAACTACTTTATTGACTTTTTATACAAGCTAGATCAGTAGTTCACTAATGCAAATGAAGTGAGGTGTCCATGCTGACAAAGAATGGGAAAGCAAACTGTTGCTAACTATTTAGACTAGAATGACTTGAAAGCATGACTCACTGTCTGGAAACCCTTCTGTAACAAGAGAGCCCTTCAAGATTACCCTTCAGAGTTAAAGAAACTGATCCTTCAGAAGAAAAAGATGCCCTGACATGTAGTGAACCATACGTCAAATTAGTGTGTCTAGTTTCACAAAATACTTGCATGAAATGTCAGAGAAGATACAAAGGGTCATGGAAGAGAGACGTCACCATTGTTACTACAGAAAAACATATTTTGTACTAATGTTTTGATCCTGAGCAGAATCATTTGGTTGGTGGTGGAAAGAATGTAAAATAGTAAGGATTTCTGCCTGAATGCTGGATGTGCTCAAGCAATTCTGTTGACTCTGAAAGAAGTTGTGCTTACTCTGTATTGCAGAGAGCTGTGCTCCATGTGAAGGATTACAACAGTCCTGTGAAATTTTATTCACATCCACACTGAGCTAAAAGGTGAGCATCATCTTCTCTTTCCCTGGATTTTTTCAGAAATTAGGGCTCAGTTAGCTGTTCAACCACAAGAAAAAGTTTAAGCAATGTTCCTTTGTGGCCCATGAAAATTGATCAAAAGTTGCTCAAGAGCTGGCCAAATAGCTCAGCGGATTGAAGTGCCTGAAGCAGGTACAGGGCCCAGGGGTTTGATCCCCAGGCCTGCCATGCTGGAAACCCCTCCAAGGCATACTGAGATGGCAATTGAGACTGGACGTGATGACATGCGCCTGCAATCCCAGCTCTTGGGAGCTGTAAACAGGAGAATCACTATGAGTCTGATATAGTAGTAAGACCCTGAACACTCTGTAGACCCTTCCTTAAAATACAGAAAAAATTTTGATTAATTAATTAATTTTAAAAAGTTGTTCAAATTTTTCACACTATTAGTATAGCCTGTACCCTACTAAAAAATAACTCAATCAAAAAGTAGCTGAGGACCGGTTAGATAACTCAGTGCACTAAGCACCTGATTTGGCAAGCACAGAGACCAGGGTTTGATTCCTAGTCCCACAGGCCCCACTACCCCCCCCCATGGCATGGTGAGCTGGCAGCTGAGTTCAGGCGTGGTGATGCACACCTGTAATACCACCTCTGGGGAGGCTGAAAACAGAAGGACCACTACCAGTCCAAGCTACATAGTGAGACTCTCTACCACACACATAAAATGAAAAAAAAAAAAATGGCTTGCCAAATTATCTCAATTATTTTGCTGTTCTTCTCTTTTCCTTTTTGTTTTTCTTTTCCTTCCTCTGGAGAAGAATCGTGGCTGGAGAAGAATCAGAGGTGGCAGAAGAGCAAAAAACACTACAAGAAAGCACTCTAATGACACAAACACTTATCTGATGTGTATTCCCATCATGTTTCACTTTTTTCTCTCTCTCAAGGTAAGCTCATTACCATAAGGTTCAGAGCCTAGCATGGTGGCTGGAAGCAGCTTCCTCCTTTACTAACCCTGCCCCCATTGTAAGGTTTTTAAGCTTTTGAGCTCCAAGGAAATTGAGCAACAGCAGTATATATCACAGTGTTGTCATGAAAATTGAATAAGATTTTATTTATAAAGTGCTCAGAAGAGGGTTCCCCACATGGAGCACTAAGCGAGGATTTATTAAATAAGTATTATTTATTTGATTATTTTCCAATTATTGCATTTTGGAAAGCATCGCCATAATATGGCTTTTCACACCCTACATTCTCCCTATAAATGTCAATATATACACATTTGTATGTGGTCTATAATTCCAATAGACAGCATGCCTCAGCTCTGTGTTCTTGTTCATCTTTACAAAAACATTTTAATAATCATCACAGCTATGCTCTAGTTTAGACCTTATTTTATCACTCCTCTTCAGTGAAACACAACTCTTTCCATAAAATGAGGGAAATAAACAAACCCTGGAAAGGATAATATTTTCATTACCTCTGGCACCCACTTTAAAGGCAGACCACACACATAAATCATCCAAGACCTTCTCTTCATCCCAGTGTGGTTTTCATCCAGGTCCACTCTGCCCTCAGGAAGCAATTTGGACACAGATAGGCAAATTCAGCACTACCGTCATTACATCATTACGCTGTGCTTCTGGGAAAACTTCAGAGTCTAAAATCATCCTATTAGCATGGCCCATTTTGCAGATGTCTTCACACTTCTGAAGCTCAATTATGTCCTTGTGTTTGTTGGAAACACAGAAGTGAGCTTCTCACAATTTAGGGTTAAATTGAGAAATGGAACCTCAGCTCTCTTAAATGGCATCAATGAGGCACTTTTCCTCCTTTTTGTAAATTGTGACCACATTGTGAAAACCTACTCTTTCATTGTTACTAAAGCCTATCTTAAGAAAAAAAATATAGTTAGTTTTAATTTAGAAAATAAACACAGATATGTGGAATTGCAGCTTGTAAACTGGTTGTTGGAAATTTTCACTATTAATTGGTTGGTTTAACAATATGAGAGGAAAAACCTGTGGTCTAAAATATGAGTTCAAAATAATGATTCATAGACAATATTGACTTGGGACAAGTTATTTTCTTTTTAATCAATATGTTCAGTGTTTTCAGGTACTGGATAGTAAAGTGTAAGTTTGTGTATCATCTCTCATACAACCTTCTACCTTGCTCTTAAAATCCATACTAATAATATCTGGAATCTACTATTCTTCAGATTTAATAGATTCACAGGACTTTACCTCATTTTGTCTTGCTGTCTATACACAGCACAGGATAATGATTTCTCAAGCAATGACTGATGCAGTCCAGTGGAAATTACAGCAGGAATGTTGTTACAACAAAACACTTTTCCTGCTGGTAACTGGATTTACATAACTTGGGGATTTATATTTATGAATTAAGGTTCCTCACTTCTCAATGCACTGAGAGATATAACTATTGCACATAAGTAAAATTCCTTCCATGTTTTACTCCATGCAAAGAGAAGCTAGTGCAGAGATAAAGCAGGACCATCAAGGTTTCCTCTGACTTCATTCTTTAAAGTGGAAAGAAATCCACCTATGCAACAATTTATTCTTTGGCACCCACTATTTGAAAGGCATAGTCCAGGCATGTAAGAAGAAAAGAATCTCAGAAAGAAAGACAATGTGATGATTTAATATTGTCCACAGAAGTTTGAAGGAGAAAGCCAGCATTCATCACAAAGTATACATTGAATAGAAGGCATTTCAAGAGAAGAGGAATTGATATTTATAATTCTGCCCAGAGACATGAGAAAATATTTCCTTGAAGAGGAGTTATTTAAGCATGTTATGGAAAGATCCATAATCACACATGGTGCTTCAAGATGAAGGCATTGCAAACAGAAAGGTCAAACAAGAAGCCCCAGGCAGATGGCCACCATTGAAGGGAGGAGGGCAAGTTGGGTTGATGAGACGTTCTATGGAGAAAGATACTGCAAGTCAGCTTTCCCTGCTGAAACTTTAGGTCTCTTTTTCTGTAAATTAATCCTTAGGAAAAATTCTCACTTGCCCTGCCCTTACCTGGACGTATCCATATCAATGTACAGCTTCAGGAGAAATAGACATGAGTTTATCTCACTTTCTCCTTAAGAAAATGTGTCTACATTTCAGAGAGTGAAGGTAAATAGGAGAAATACTGCATTGTTTGTATTTTTCTTTTCTGGGTATTGTGATGTTATAACTCTTACATTTTTTTTGGTTGGGAAGAGTCCATCTTTTTTCTGACTAGTGAGTTATTGGACAGTGCAAAACATTCAGTCACTAGCTGCCTTTAACAAAGCAAACTAACCAGTCCAAAGCCATCCTTTGACCAACAGTCTCCAGGAAGTGCTGCACTATTCCTCCATCATAATTACCCCATAGCCAGACACTAAGGACCAGAGGACACTGCTAATGATTAGAGCCTGACACAACTGTTTAGACTAAGAGAAATAAACTATCATGTCTTGCCTTTCTCTCAGGTGCCCCAATAAAGATTTTGATCTAGTCTACCTCCATTGCTTTCTTCCAACTCCTGACTGCCGGAGGTTCCCATGGTGCTTTGAGTGCCATGTCCTATTCCTGCTTCTGGGCCATGTGATTACGATAAATGTTACCTTTCTGAGTCTACCTGGGTCTTCTCTTGTGGCTACACTTGAGCAATCATAGAAAACAGTGCAACAACCTGGAATGTTCTATTCATCAAAACAGGAGACATGTCAAAATGCATTATTCTTTTATCCCAGAGATATCTGGATATGGGTGTATGTGTAAAACCAGCACACACACAGATCTCCTCATACCTGCCAGTCAAGATAGCAACAAAAAGAAAGTTTCAATTTTCCTCAGATGTGTGATGAAAAGTGGCACAAGGATTGTGCAAAAAAGACCAATACAAATTTTATATGGCAAGTTTGCTGTTTATAAGGAGTAAAGTGGATTGAAGAATGGAGAGTACATTGGAGATTCTTCAGATGAACTATATGTAACAGTGAGCTTGTGCCTGTGTAAGCAGAGAAGTAGGAGAGGCTGGAGGAATGGGAGGGAAAAAAGACTTGCTTATTGAGAAAGGTGGTGTACAGGAAGAAGAATGCCTGGAAAGACCAGGTTGGCAGCAAGTCAGAAGTAGAATAGGTTCAATGTGTGCATGTTAGAAGTGTCAGACTTAGGAGGGCACAAATTCATTTTCTAACTTTTGCTTTTTAGAAACCTACTAGGAGAAGGACGGATAAAGTACAAAGGTCAAATTGTATAATTACAAATATTGTACTTGGTCCTTGTAGAACACAGTTTGGCAAACTTCTTCCATAAAGAGAAAGAATATGTTGTTATGTGAAAGCCTTCTTTTTATTTATTTTTTATTTTTATGTTTTTATATAATCCTGGCAGAACCCAGGATTGAACTCAGGCTCTTGAGCTTGCCAGGGAAGTGCTTATTCTCCCGAGCCATCTCCCCAGCCCCTTGAAAGCCTTCTGATACAGAAAGTGTAACAGACAGCCTCAGTACAGAAAGGATGACCCAGGAATGCAAGGACTGACTGAAAACTTTAAAGTGTAGCTAAATTTTAGAAAATGTATCAGAGAAATTGAATTATTTTTAATCCCCTTCAAAATACTACCTCTTGCTTCAACCACACTTATCCCCACAGTTCTTGCCTCTTTCCGAAGCAACTCTGGAAGTCCTGTTTCGGGAGTGCTTTATGAAGAGTGATTAAAACTAAGGTGAATGCTGCTTGTAAGCAGCATCCAATGAAAGGCAAGCTCAGGAAACATTACAGTGCATTTTCATCCACTTCATCCAAGCACTAGGAGACTTGGGATCTGCTCTAAAGTCAAAATGATCATGAAAGGCAAACCTTTTAAGTCGACTTAAGATGTTGAGGCAGGTAGAACGTGCAACTAGAGAGCTGGGGAGATGGCTCAGTGGAATAAGCGCTTCCCTGGAAAGCACAAGGGCCTCAGTTCAATCCCTGGTTCTGAAGAAAAAAAAAAAAAAAAAACAGAAAGAAAGTGCAACTAGAGAGACTTACAGAAATGCTTCAGAAAACAGAGGAACAAAGTCAAAACTTCAGTATTTTGAGAGGGCTTAGGACAATGTGCCTTTTACTGAAATACATTTTTAAAATTTAAAGATAAATTGGATTTTTCTTTTTATTATAATTTGTATTTTTCTGGCGTTTTACAACAAGTTCATACTCACTATCATCAAATAAGATCAGTTTTCCATGTTAGGAAAAATAGTAAGGGAATGTTCAAAGCTTTTAACAATTACTCTTCCTTTTCGCTGCAGACTCCTATCACATAGGCAGACCTTTTTCATAACTAAAGACTATGGCTGGTTTCTAATATGAAAAACCAAGTTATACTAACACGTATTAAGAAATATTTAAGTGAGACAAAATTGCTTTTGAGATGAGAAATATGTGTATATACATGAGTATGTGTGAGTGTATAAAATAATATTTTCTTAGAAATTATAAAATATTCAACTAAGCAGTGAAAAAATATTCATAGAATAATTGGCTCATCTCTTCTAACATGTAGGAGGTAGGAATATTCATCAAATTCTAATGTCTTACAAAAGTAATTTCTAGTAAAAAGAAATACTGCTAAGAAAATCTCCAGAGATGGTGCTCAAAACTTTGATCCCTTGCTAGTGACTGGTTTCTTTCAAGGTTTTCTTGTATACCAGGTAGGAAAATATGTGATTTAATCATTAAAAATACATACTAGGCAGTGCTACTTAATAAGCAGCTAAAAATAAGTTACCTAATGGAACGCAGTATTGAGCTCTAATCCCATCGTTATTCCTTAATGGGCTCCTGTCAAATATGGAGTAAAAATAATGAGTAGCTATCTATACTTCTTTTTCTCATCCTTACATAGCTTTTTATTTCTTCATAACAAAAATGCCATATTAAAAAAAAGAAATGTGGCACTATGCACAGATATAATCTCAGTGTGTATCTCGCCCTTTACTAAGATCTATTTTACATCCTTAGAACTGAAAGAAGGAAAACACTGAATAGATTGTGCTTGTCTTTGGCTGAGATATGCTGTGGTTTTATAAGCATTTCTGTGCTCTGTTGTTGGTATTTGTCTCTACAGCAAAGGAACTTGTTCATAAATATTCTTGTTATAGGTTGGTCTGATTTTAGTATGTGCAATTAAAAACTTTCTCGACCATTTATCGTTTCACTTTAGTACAAAACCTTTTGTTTCTTTACTTTTTAAAATATTAAGGACTAATAATTCCAGTCTGATGATTTGCTGGCTCCCAAAAAGAGTAATTTTATCATAGGGTTATTTACTTTATTTCTCTTCAGTAGGAACTCTTTTGCAAATTTCCTGTTTTCCAATTTCTTGCTTTTTTTGCAAATTCGTCACATAAGACCTTTCTGAAACTAGACCTTTCACTTTGTTATTTATAACTAAGAAATTGATGTATCAAGCCCTGGGGTCATTTCCCCAATAGAATTAATTAATTAATTTTAAAAATGATGATAGAATTTAATATTTTAAAACACAATTAAGTGGATAAGAAGTTGTTAACTCGTAACTGAGAGGGGTCCTGGCAGCGCTTTCTAAATGTTTTCTGCAAAGGAAAGAAGAATCCTGTAAGTGTTGCTCCATCCCCACTACTCAGCTCTATAATGGAGAAGAAAAGAAGCAGCCAGAAACCCAAGGGTGGCCACCTGTGTTCCAGTAAACCTTTGTTCCCAAACAAAAACAGCATCCAGCCCATCAGTTATAGTTTATTGCAGCAGTCAGTGTTATCCACAGGAGCAGAACGAAGAGGTTGCAGACAGATATAGAGAATAAAACCTCGTTTCCAGGAAATTGACTCCCTCAATTATGGAGTCCATGCAATTCTGTGATGTGCTAAGTTAGAGATTTAGGAAAACCAAAAAGTAATTAGATCTTAAGCCCAAACACTGGAGAAACAGGGAGGCATTGAATCCACAGGCTGGAGACCTAGAACATCTTAGGTCCTAAGGCAAAAGGAAGCCCAGCTCTAAGAAAGAGACTTTCCCTTTCTCTGTCCTTTTATTCTCCCAATGCTTTGGATGACACCCAGCTCTCAATTCTCTGGATGATATCTCACCATCGGGGAGATGGTGATCCTCTGGAGGCATCATCGCAGACACAGCCAGGGCAATGTCATCTAGGTATACCTGAGGGGGCTCAAGTCGACATATTAAAGTTCCCATCACATTGCCAACACCACTCTAAGTGATCATGGAAACAATGAATGCAAAATGCAGCTCCCATTCTTAGGCTCAAGGAAAGAGCAGGAATAGATTGGGTTGTTAAAATCTGACCGCTTATTAGAGATGTGGGTCTTCTGAGTGTTGAACTCAGACCTCTTTGGAAGGTACTCTAACAGGGTGATTCTGGTGTTTTTGTGAGTGTGTAGAAAAATTGCATCTATAAATGCTGGAAAAATACACACTGGATTCCACTGGAAGAGATACCACTTCCCATATGAAAACAGGTTGTTGAGCTGGTATTCCTCTAAGAGGTCAACTGGCCAGCTAAAAGCTGCCAAGAAAACTCCCACAAGGCCTATGCATCTTATTTTTCAGCTTACAGTTCTAGTATGTACTTTCTTTGAGGCCTAAGCAAGCTGGCAAGAGGAAATCATTTTTTCAGAGTTCTCAGTCAGTGTCAGACAGAGCAAGACTGGAGCCACGAAACAGTAAATTAGCAATGGACACACACATGAAACTCTAGTTTCTCTTTTCACCAACATTTTACATTTGAGCTACAACTTAAAATCTCATAATATCGTCTAGTGGTTAGATGGGGAACCATCCCAAATTGGAATTATGTCGAAGGGTCCCTCCCAAATCTACCAGATTTTGGTAATACAAATTCTCATTTGTGATGTAAAATGAATAAAATAAAAGGACACTTGTATGTGTATGTGTGTGTGTTGTGTGTCTGTGTGTGCATGTTTCTATGTGAATACATGGTTATAACTGTATGTATAGTTATATACAACATCACTAGTCTCAACTATTCTTAGAAAGAGCTATACCGTAATCTAAAATATATCTCTATTTCTTTATTAGTGTCAAATTAAAGTTTCATTTTAATGATTGTGATTGTGTATAACATTCGTGTTTTCTATTCTTTAAAGTTTTGTTAGGAAAACAAAGTGTTGTCCAACTCTATGTTGATTCTCTCTCTCTCTCTCTGTCTCTGTGTCTCTCTCTACTTCTCTCTCTTTCTCTCTCTCTCTTTCCCTGTCTCATTTCACTGACTGATCAAGTACAAAACCTCTGAAGCTGTTGTTTATAAGTAGACTTAATCTGATTGATTGATTGATGATGGACTGAACTATTTACTGATTGACAAGTGATGAAGGTTGCTACAGTTGATAGGGCCAGACTATTCTTAGAAACATTTTTTGAAGATATTTTAAAGTAAAACAGATTGTCACTCAGGAAACAAATCTTCAAGATGATGCACCGAATGTCAGTAGTCTGGACTGTCAGATGACTGTGAGTATAAATGAACTTAACGTTTTGTATATATTTAAACAATAAATGTTCTATAATGCATGACTTACATTGATTTGAGTGTATAAATACCTGCTAGCCTTGCACAAAAACATAGATTTCTTTTTTTTTTTTTTTTTTTTTTTTTTTTTTTTTTTGAGACAGGGTCTCACTGTGCAGTTCAGGCTGGCCTTAAGCTCACTTTGTAGCTCAGGCTGGTCTTGAACTCACAACAATCCTCCTGCCTCAGCCTCCCAAGTGCTGGGATTACAGGTGTGCGCCACCATGCCCGGCTAAAAACATAGATTTCTCTTAGTTCTTTTATCATTGCCTCTCATTCTAGATAGTTTATTTAAACATCTTGCATACTAGTTTGGATTTGGCACTTTCTTGAATAATGCTTTCTTGATGCAACCAAATCAGAGCCAGAATTAATGATCTAACTGCCACTATGGCAGAGGAAAAGTCAGAGCTGGGCTAAAACAAACCTGTAAGCCTTTAAAATATTATGTGTTGAGTGATGGCTCACAGATATGTATTTATATCTTCCCCTGTATATTTCATATCTTTCCACTGCTGATAAGAGTTAACCCACAGGCCTCCTGAGGACTTTTCATCAGTGTACATAAGATATCATCTCTGAAGTTGAGAATCACAATGCATCTTTTTCATAATGTTGGTAGACTCCCAAGAAAGGTTACCTGGTGAATATATAATTAGGGATATTCCTTAGGAGCCACTCAGTGTGGTTTTGTACCACAGAATTTCTCATTTTGACATGGTGGAGCACATATACAGACTCCTGCACATTTATTCTGATTTTTTGAATAAAATGTCCTACTCCTTTGTCCTAAGGACAGTGAGTATATTTATGGCTTAATATTTGCAAGGAGCTGTGTATTCTCACAGCAAAGTGTAGTGTGCCTCATTTGTAAAACATAACCTCAAGAAATAGAACTACATGTGAAATAAACCATGCTAAATACTTGACTTTTTACTAAGAAAAAACAATTTGCATTATTAAATACCTTCCATTCAGTTGATTTTAATTAACTCTTTTACTGCTTTACCAATGAAAGGATTAAGATGTTTTGGTCACAGTGCCTTTGGTCAGACAAAAGCTGAGGGCTTCTTTCATGCCTAAATACTTTTACAAATCTCACAGAGCTGACACATTTGTAGAATTCTGCTTAGCAAACATAAGTGCTCCAAACTGCACGTTCTGGAAGTCATAATTTTCCCAGCTAGATGCAGTGGACAGTACTAAGAGGCCTCCTGGATTGTGCCACATTGTCATTTATTACAATGTTTTAACACACTGCAGAATCTGCGTTGTCAAGATCATTGGTGGTGTGATTTATTATCCAGGATTGATTACGTTGCTAATAACCCAGATGGCCTGAATTTAGGAAAGAGCATGTCTTGTCATTAAGCATGAAGGAATAAATGCTAACTTGCCAAGAGACAAAGGAGCCTTGATTTAAAAAAGACTCATTTACCTGCCATGTGCCTGCAACGTTCAAGAGGCAGTTTTTGTTTTCCTTCAAAGAACACATTAAACTCTGCTTTTTTGCCTGGAGGAGCAGTAGATATTTTATGTGTGTGGAATGTTTTTCTGCAACGGAGCAACTTTTGTCAGCCCTCCCTCTGGGACCGGGTGGGCAATGCTTTCAGAGTTTGTCTTTGGTTTCTGCTACAAGTATCCAAAACATGACCTTGCCTGCAAGGATTTTGCAGCTGAACATCTCAGCCTTTGACGTTGCTGTTGATTTTGTGTGATTTCCCGTGGGCTAACACCTGGAAGCCGTCACCTGCAGATGCCTGACCACCACACTCCTGTGCCCAGTGCAATGCCCAGGAGTTACTGTGGAGACACAGACCTCTCTGGTAACACAAACCAAACAGACACCAGATTGTCTCAAGCAGATATGGCACTGCCTGTCCAGATCTGATCACCATGATTATTCAAAAATGCAGATGAGGCTGTAGCAATAAGAGAAGTAAGAAAAGAAAATACCCAGTTAATAAATTATTATTCATTTTACTTTTTCTTTCTTTCTAGGTGATATGAATTTAAACACACCCTATTCCTCAAGACTACAATATGAAGATAGCAAGGCATCCTCCCCCTCTTTCAATAGGCATCTCATTATCTTTAGGACAGTTCTGAAAAACAAAATGTTAGGCTTTCTCATCCTCTGGCATTCAGGATAGTTTCTGTGTTGGGCTTTTTCCTCTGGTTTGCAATTTTCATGTCGCACTTAAAATCTCTAAACATAAAGTGACAGCAACAAAGCTCCAGCAAAGTGAGACACACACCACACTTTGAAGAAGTCTTGATAGCTTATCAAGTTTGAAGTTGGCCTCATGTGGTTTGCAATAAAACATTTTGAGCAATATGTGGGGTCACATAGGGGCCTTTCTCAAGTTTATCTATAGAAATGTAATGAATCCCTCTTGTCTAAAATATTAAGTGCTGATTAAATAAAATGTAGATGTCATCTGATGACTGATACTCCATCAAGAACACTAGTCCCTATGGATAGATACCAAGCTTGAGTCATTTCTATAATTGACAACATCTCTCTTTAAAAACAATGAGACTTTACAGGTCTGTTCTTGTACATAGTCATTCATCAATACAATGACACAGATTCTGTGCAAATTTGCAGTGCTCTCTTTAAAAGCTTCTTGTTCTTCTGTACACAATAGGCATAATAAACATGCACCTCACTTTGAAGTAGAATAGGGAATGATTCCATGAAGTCAAGGACCATTGTGAAGGAATGTAAAGTCAAAGGCAAAAAAACTTGAGCGCCAACCATTTGGAGATGAAAATGTGTTTTAGTGGGATTCCATTAATTGATCAAAGGCTGTATGTGTGTGCACATATATTTATGCAGGCTTTTAAACTAGAAGGTTAAATTTGTCTTTCCATGTGCTTTATCAAATGGGTTTGGCCAACATCTTATTGACACCAGCACTCAAGTGTCACATCAAAGCAGATCTGTTCAATGAATCTCTGTAATTCATTACCTGCATTCTCTATCTTATTGCAGTTTTATTTGCTCACTGGCTTAGGTTTATTCTTTTTGGTTAGCAACATTCTATTCAAAGAAGAAACAGGCTAACCTGTTCAGATGTGAACAATAATTTCCATTTGCAAAACCAGACTGAAAAGGGTTTCTTCCTCAAGACCAGAGAAGCTTATGTGTAGACTCACCAGCCAGGTGGGATCTGTTTTTAGAGATGTTAAGCACCTTACTGAGAGAGGTCTGGATCCACCAACTTGAGGGATCTACCTAAGGGGCCCTTACCATTGAGTGGCCTTGCTGCCAGATTAGATGGAATATAAAACAGCACCTAGGTGACTGTAAGGCCCCTGCCATGGGCCATGCACTGCACTGGGCACCATAGATGTGGCAAACAAGATAGGCACAGTCTTCGCCTTTGTGATATGATCTACATGGCAGAAAACCATCCATTTTTCCTCACGTCTCATGATAATTCAGTCCCATGTGTGTAAATTGCACCATACTGAAGGAGGCGTCAGAGCATTGAGAAGGAAACAGAAGAACATAGCAACAAATCTGAAGCTAATTCTGATATTCCATCCCGTTTTCCTATGTGTTTATACTCAAGAACACCATTGTTTTTCGTTTTGTTTTGTTTTGTTTTAATCTCTAAAAGAACCAAAAGCACTACTATTCCAAAAAGCTCTCGGCCTCCATCAGAGCAGACTGTGTGATACATGAGAAAACCAGAGTCAAATTGTAAGTACAGAACCCCGTGTGCAGAAATGTATTTGCTTAGTCAAGGAATATTTATCTTTGATCTTAGTTATATTAATTTAGGATGTAAGTTTCCTTTCTTCTTCCCTTTTCAGAAGGAGGGTTCTTTTGTTTTGTTTTGTTTTCTATTTTTGCTGGCCCAGGCTGCTTTAAAGGCAGGTCTGGTAAGGTATCCAGTTCAATCCCAGGAGCTGGGGATTGAACTGCGGTCCTCTGCGCCTGATAGTGTTTGCCCTACCAAGCACTTAAACAACTGAGCTAACCTGAAAGCCTCCATCTTCTCTCTTTCGATCACCTGTAAAAATGAATTTTGTTCAAGCTGAGAAGCTAAGAAAATTCTATAATAGAGAGTAAAATATTCAGCATATCAACATGCATCTGGCATTGTGATACAAAATAACATAAAAGAATTTCTATTTATTATTGTTTCTTTTTTCTATATATTAGGGAAGGATCTATAGGGTGTTCAGGGTCTCACTACTAGATGTGACTTGTGATCTCCTGTTCACAGCCTCCCATGTGCTGGGATTACAGAGGTACGCCACCACGCACAGCCTCAGTCACAGTCTCAGTGCGCCCCACCCGGGGATTGTGCTGCTACCCCTGCGCCTGCTTGCAGGCGCGTTAATCTGCTGAGCTATTTGGGCGGCCTTATGAATTTCTAAATTTATTTCTCTTTCCATATCATAACACTTAAGCTCTTTGCAGGGCTCGATTCACAAGCATAATGAGTCAACGTGTCTTCACTCTGTGACAATGAAGCCCTCATTTGGAGACTATTACCTGGAGCCCAGATCTTTTCCAGGAAAAATTCAGTAGATGAAACAGAAAACGATCAGTCAACAATGAGGTCTTTAAAATGGAAACATCATTTAACACGAAGACTTTAACATCTGTCTCGCTTTCTAACTACAAACGCAACACTTCTCAGTGCATCATCACTCCTAGAGCTCACAATCATTAAAAAAAAAAAAAAAAAAAAAAAAAAAAAAAAAAAAAAAAAAAAAAAAAAAAAAAAAAAAAAAAAAAAAAAAAAAAAAAAAAAAAAAAAAAAAAAGAATCTTGAAAGGGAAGTGATCCACACCACTGTGTATGCTTTGTCCTGAGACACACATGCACCTTCCATTGTATTCCTATCTTGCACCAGATGAAATCAGGTGGGGTGGAGTGAGGGAAAAAATTAATGTTTATCCTAGCAATATAATTCTTCCTTCCTCACTGAAGGCTCATGTAAATGAAAATTGTCTGGGGAACTTAAAAAAAAAATCCAGCTGAGAAGAAATGAACTTTGGAAAGTTCTTTCATCCTTTTATCAAAAACTATTTATGAAAAACCTACTGTGTGGCCGTCTTGGTGCCAGCGTTAGGGAACAGATGAGTAAACAAAATGCTCCAGGTGCTCCTGGAGCTGACAGCCGAATTCTACAAAGAGCATTTAAAAAAAAGAGATGGCACACATAAATATATAATTCCTTCTGTGGTGTTTCCACAAAGGAAAGCTTGCAATGTTCTATGATGATGAAACTTTCAGCAAAAATCCCAAGAAAACTGCAGGGCTCCAAGGAGACAACAAAATCACTCGAAGGCTTCTGCCGATGACTTTCAGATGCAAAAAGCCTTATTCCCAGGATTTTTCAATTTTTGGAGCATCAGTCATTCAAAAGAGGAAACAGCCAGAGGTGCATAAATAAAATATTGTGGATGTGATATATGGATTTAAATATAAAAAATTTAAACTTAAATAATGAGAATTCTCTGTAAATCACATGCTAACTTTTGTACCCAGGAGAATCATGTCTAATATTGATTACTATGAAAAAGCCTAGTGTATAGAAACAAAACTCTGAACTTCGTGCAGGAGAAGGTTCACCTTGTACCTAGAGAAACACATCCTTACTTGAATGAAGAGTTATGCTAATTTCTTAAAGAAAACCATATAATTAAAATAACATGGTAGAAATGTGTACACATTATAGCTTTTTATGTACACTTATGAATACATACATACTACAAACACCATACATGAGACTGAAGAAATTGCATAAGTCAGCCACTGATGCTTTGTATTAGTGTCAAACAAGCTACACTAGCATAGCAAATAATTCCTGAGTCTTAATTGTTTAAAGGGATCTTAAGCAGCAAGTTCAGTTTGGTTCAGGGAGATTTCTCTCCTTGATGTCCGTGCTAAGCAGCACCCAAGATGTAGCTCAGGGGCCTAGCAGCTGACTTTCATGTACAAAAATCCCTGAATTCAGCTCCTGGCATCAAAACAACTTGTTGACAGTTGTTCCAAAAGTGGAAAACTGTGTGATTGCAGTACTAGCGAAAGAGCTGATGGGTTTTCCACTGGCTCTCAAATTCTTCCATCTAGATAATCATTTCCATTCATTTGTTAAGGAGGATTTATGTTTACCCAGTTTTATTGGCTAGTGCGTATGATGTCATCATTCCCCCACTCCTGTGCAGAAGTACAAAGGAACTAGTTAATTTTACTTCCTAAAACACAAATGCCATGTTGAATGTACATAATCTCATGCTATACAAGTGCATTTCATTCTATTGTCTATTTCAATAATGTTTTATTAAGTAGTGATTCTGTACCTCATATTAAATATGTAAATATATTTACCTCCTATTTAAAATTCAGACTCTGAAGCTCATGACAAAAATATCATAAGCAGATTTTGCTTTCTTTTTCCTCCGTTACAAATCTCACTCAAAAAGGTAAGCATAGGTTAGTTCTACATGGAAACATATGCCATTAATACCAGGAAACTTAACTGAAACTGAATGAGTCCCAAGACTTCTATTCAGACCAGCAACCAGGACTTGGAAGTGTATTTACAGAAAGGAGATGGGGACAGCCTGCATTTATTGAAATCTAAAACAGTGGAACAGGTCAAAATGGTAACCCCAGATGATGAACTTTAATTAATACACAACCTTTTTGTTCACTAACAGAAAAGTTTTCCCCTACAAATTATATGTTCCATGGGTATGATTCAGCTGCCAGAAGCAAGTGCTTTATAAGGGATAAAATCTCTTGGCCTTCCTTCACAAAGAAAAATGTACCCCAGAGAAGTTTGACTTCATATATATAAGAACATTGGCACTCCTAAGTCTTTTGTTTTGTTGCAGTACTGGGGATTTAACTCAGGACCCTCCCGGGAAGTGCTTATCTACTGAGCTATTTCCCCAGGCCCGGAACTTCTAAGTCTCTATTATTAGAAATAAGAACCCAAAGGTACAACAGATACAGTTAAATGGAAAGAAACAGAACTTAAGTATTTACCAAGAAAAAGACAGAAAGGAGAAAAGTTAGGAAATAAGTTAGGGGCAAAACCATACATGTGTATGTGCAAGATGGAGAAAGCAATAACCATAAGAGTTTCCATCAGGTTTTTGAAAACAGCAGTTAATGGGTAGAATTCTCACTGTGACTAACCCCATATTGCTGATATCTGTGAACTAAGCAATGACACTGAGGACAGAAGTGTGTAATGCTAAAACCATGCTTGAGATATCTTGGTCTTCTCAATGTGTACCATTTCTAATACCATATCATTGCTATAGTCTCTTTAAAGTAATTTTTTTAAAAAGATGATCAAAGAAAATGAGAGACAAGAACAAAAATTAAAGATTTCTTGGAAGCATGTGGTGATATTCTATCATATGTCCCATCTTGCATATCTGAATCTGTTAATCTGAGCAATGGATTTGATAGTAAAAATAGATAATATATCAATCACTGTTGATCAGATATTCTTATTTTGAAAACCTGTAGCGTGTGCATTGTACGTTACCCTGTTTCTGTCTTTGCTTTTGTTTTTCTTGCTCTTGTCTTCAGTCTTCAAAAATATAACAAAATTATGTATCTTGTGCTGGAGAGCTGTGGTGGCCTGCCTAAAGCAGAAACATATAATTTCTTCCCTAGGAAATCTCTTATTTCAATAAAAGAGCACAAATTTTGAAACAACAACTAAGCAAATACGATCACCTAAAAGATGATTAATATTTTTAATATTGTAGTATATTTTCCATAATTGCAACATATGAACCTTGAATTCATTTTCATTCTTCTTTACTTCTTCTCCCTTTGTTTTTTCAGACTCATATTTAAAAACAACTGGTCCCTAACAATGTGGGTAAAAAAAATGCCAATGTAAAGACTTCAAACTACATTGGCCAAATATAGTTGGTGTCTTCTGATTAGATTTTCTTAATATATTCCTCTATCTGATTATATAATGTATCAAATCCCTTAAATGGGTATTTGTTGGTTTTAACACCATAAACCATGCATGAGATGTACCATTGCACAGGATGCCTTCAAGGGAATTTAGCATAGTCATCGCATAAAATTATCATTACCCACTGATACGAGATATCTGCTAAAATAATACCTGTAAATATAATATCATGTATGCACCTTGTACAATACCAAAACATTATGAAAACAGTTTGCAATGTATTAATTTATCGAATCTGTATCGTTAAGGTGTCTTGAAACTGTTTGATTGACATTTGTAGTTCAATAAAATTTTAAAAAAATTATCATTCCCCTCTATGCTGAACCTAATCAGTAAGCACAGCTGTCTGTCCATCCCTACTCGCTGGCAAGCCCTCATCTGCTTCTCCTCTCATCAGCTAACCTACTCTAGACTTTTCACATGAATGGAATCAGAAAGCGTGTCTTCTTGTGTCAGTCTTCATTCAGTGAATATGACATTTTCACAGTTAATTCATGTTGTAGATCTACCAGAGCTTCACTCAGAGTTTGATTCCTTTTTGGGCTGAGTATTATTCCATGGGATGGTTATACTATATTTTAAAATTCATTGTTCTTTGTTGGACATTTGGGTCATTTCTACATTTTTTTATTATTGTGAATTGTTTTGCTATAGATACTTGTGCATTCGATGCCTCTTCAAATACATATATATATATATATATATATATATATATATATATATATATACATATATCTTATTTGAATACATGCATTTAATTACTTTGAGTTATACCTAGTTATGGAAATCATGAAGGTAAGATAAATCTATGTTTACTTTTCTAGGAAGTTGTTTTCAACAGCAAATACAAACTTTTGCATTTTATTTAGCAGTATATGAGAGTCCCATCCACATCATACTGCTTATTTTCAGAGTTTTTCCTTAGTCTAATCATCTCAGCAAAAGTGGTGGCACCTCAGGTGAGTTTTTTTAGCTGCATTTCTCTAAGAACTGGTATTGTGCATCTTCACACATGTAAGTTGGTCATTTCTGTATCTCCTTTGGGAAAATCTCTACTAAAGACCTTTTCTCATTTTTTTTTTCTTGCCAGGTTTGTTTCTTTGTTGTTGAACCATTAAAGTCTTTTTGTAATTTAAATATTAGAATATTTTTACACAATCAATTTGTGAACATTTCTTTCCCTGTTTTTGTTGTTGTTGTTTTTATTGTGAGAGCAATCTTGAGAATGTCTATTTGCGATTCAGTTTTCGTCAAATTCAATTAACTTTGCTTTGTTGATTCTAGTTTTAATGTCATATATGAGAAACAAATATCAAATGTAATATATTAAAGAGTTTCTCATATTTTTCCTAATTGTTCTACTGTTGTAACTTAAGTATTTATGTCAGGAATCAATTTTGAGTTAATTTTTCCATAAAGTATAAAAAAGGGTCCAGTTTCATCCTTCTGCAACTTCCTATGTCCAGTTCTTTCCAGCATTACTTGCACCTAAGAGAGGATTATTTCCTTAATAAATGATTTTGGAGCTCATGTCAACATCAATTGCAATGAATACCTCTGCCCAACATTTAATTCTTAATTCTATATTATTTGTTTATATGTATATTATTATGCTACTATTTAAATTTTTTTCCTGTTAAAGCATTGCTGTAAGTTTTGAAATGGATGATGTGGTTTCTCCAATGCTTCTCAAGATTATTTAGGTTTCCAATTTCACTTGAAAATCCATAAGAATTTTACACTTGGATTTTCCATGTCTTCAGAAAAGACTATTAGTGTTCAGGGCTCACACTGAATATGTAGATTTCTTCAGGGTTATTGCAGTCTTAAATCTTTGGATCCATGAATATGGGACATACACCTTTGTAAACACTTTCATTGTCAGCTTACATTAAAGATAATGATTTTCTAAATATTTTAGGGATTTAATATTAGTTATTACATAGAACAAGCTATGTATTTTGAGTTTCTAAAAATTGTTATGTAATGAGAATAAACTAACAGTATAGAATATAATAGAATTTGTACTAATGCCACATAAATTAAAATGATCATCCCTTTTGAAGAAATAAAATCAAATTAGTCATTACATTCCATATAAGGCATAAAGACAAATACATTTTTCTTACAGTACTGGAGATTGAGCTCAGGACCCTGCACTTGCCAATCAAGTGCTTATTCTACTGAGCTATCTCCCCAGCCTAACATATACATCTTAAGAAAGTTCCAAAGTCATAAATCTGAAAAATATCATTAACCTATTTGATTTGTGTTGATGCTTACCTTACTAATTGCTGTCATTTAAAAGTAAACAAACAATACTTCTTTCTTTATGTATGAAACTTTAAATGTAAGACAAGGAAAAAGCAACCACAGGTATCACAAATATTAATTTAATTTATACTAGAACCTGGATTAGAGGCAATGGATTTATGGCACATTTCCAAGGCAAGCATTAGTGAATTTCTTAATAATTTCTCTAAATGAACTTATATTGCCAAGCTACAGAAAAGCAGGTGTAATAAAACTTTGACCCTCTGGCAGATGGACAGATGCATGAGGGTGGGAGAAAGAGGACAAAGAGACAGAGGGAAAGATAGAGCAACAGAAACCTGAGCAGAACACTAGGGTCAGTCCTGTCTTCAACATTCACTGACTAATTCAGCTCTGCTGTCAAAACTGAGTGTTTATTAAGAGATGGAAACCATTAATCTCATCCCATTTTTCCTAACAGTATAGTATACCCCCACTTTGTCTTTCCTATGGATATGGGATCAGGGAAAAATTGATGTCTTCAGGTTTATTCAAAGCTGACACATGTATCAGCCAACTTCCAACCTGAAACTGACATTTTATTTTAACCTGATGGGTAAATCTTGAACAAGCCCCCAATCCAGTCCCCTCATTTAGGGACTGAAATTAATTCTTTTATAGCATAGATAAAAGCACCACATATTTTAATTTATATTCTTCGTTCACCCTGATTCATCAACTTAGGTCTCTCACAGGATTTTCTCTGGATCCACAGGCCACACTACAGTTTCAGGACAAATTCCTGGGTGAGGAAAAACTCATGGTATGTAGCGGGCAGCTGCACTTGAAGGGGTTGTGTTTTCACAGGGCCAATCTAAAATATATTATCATTGCTGTGGTCAATGAAACAGCAGAGCAAATTTCTCCTATCAAACTAACTCGGAACTGTTCCCCATTTCTCCATCCCATTCTGCCCTCTATGTTCCTCAGCTCCTGGTAACCACCCTTCTATTTTCAATGTTTGTGCGATGTACTCTTCAAATTAGAGAGATCATGTGGGATTTTATAGACAGCATCCCTAGTGGGGCACTTTATCTCTCCTTTCTCTTTTTATAGCTGATTTTTCTGCCTTGAATTAAATTCTCAAATAGAGATATATAAACCGAAGTAAGCTTTCATAGCCAAATTATATGTCATATAATTATATTTATATTTATTTAGGCTTTGTACAAGAAGGGGACATTGGCTCTTAGGGAATTAATCTATCGCCTTTGAGTACAACTTCTTCCCATTCTAACATATTTTCACAGTACACCTAGGAGCCCCTCATGACAGATTCTGTCCTGGTGTTGCAGTTCACCTGCCACCTCTTGTCTTCAATTTGTAGAGTAAAGAGTGTCAAAGCAGATTCATGGACAGTAGAGAGGGTTCTAAGGAAATCCAAGAATTGGATTGCAAATCCAAGAATATGGGGCCACTGCAGAAGGCTCTGCTTCTTCATCAATAAAATCACACTTCTGCATGCGAAGAGAGAGGCCAAATCAGTTCTTTACAAATTATCTGTGATTCACCAAGTACAATGAGTCTTCATTACATATTTCTATTTAATAATAAACTAACAAATATGAACTTACTACCCCATGACAAGAGTACCTCAATAGGAAAGCTACATGGTGTGGCTTCAGGTATATGGCTTTTGAACCCAGACAAATCAGACTCTACTAAGTACCAGCCTAAGGTAATACCTACACATTTCACTTTTATGTCCATAAAAAAATGAAGATAAATGTACATTTTTGATACAGTTCACCTGAAAACTAAATGATATAATGCAGTAAAGAGCTTAGCATGGTATGTGACCCATAATAAAAAAGATTCAGAATATTGGTTATTCATTGGTAGAAACATTTTTCAGCAAACCTTTTTCACTTTATCAAATGGGAAGTGCCTTCAATTCTGATACAAAACCATCAGAATAAGAAAACATTTTCTTGAATCTGAGATGGTCCCTAAGGACTATGAAACGATGGCATTTTGTTCTTGATCTGTCCTCACTGACAATGAAATCTAGCTTATCACCGTCATTGGTTAATAAAAATTCCCTTAGCAGAAACCACTGCTCCTAAGCTTCTCTACTTCCTAGCCCATGGCTTGGGAGGAGGGCAACACACATTCCATTTAGCCTGACCTTCCCGGGTTTGGGTTACTACTCCTTCACAGTATCTGTGGCTCACTTTTGAACACTCCAAGTTCTCCAGCTTAATTGTGCAGACCTAAAATTCAGACCACACACTAGCCTGTCTGCCTGGCACAGGTACATCCTGTGAGTGACCAAGGTGGAAAATTCAAGCGAGGGAAGAATTTCAGGTTTATAGCCAGACTATACCGCCTGCAAAGCACAGCAGTTTGTTGTTGATGCAGCTCTTAGATACTGCTGATTCGATACATAGATCGTGTTCAGTGCCAGGTAAATATCATTTCTCTTTTTACTACTAGCTACTTTTTTGTTCCTTCTGGAATGTTTTTATCCTAGCAAGACAATGTGTAAAAAAAAAATCAAGGAATAAAATAATAATTTGTTTTATGTCATGGTAATGCAAAACAAAGCTCTTGTGGCTCACATTACATAGCTAATTATATCTATTTTCCAGTCCATGCTGTCTCTTTTTATAGCCTATCTTTTCCACATGTGTTCATAGAATTTTAGATCTGGAAAAGACACTAACAGTCATGAAACTCAGTGTTTTCATAGTGGATTAAGAGGCTGTGTGGTCTTAGAAACTCCCACTGATTATTGGTTTATGAGAGCCTAAAAGTGGCATAGTAAATAAAACTGTTCAATTCCCCTGGAGAGGACTTTCTCCAAGGTGTATCACGATGAAACTCTCCTGGCAGACATATGCCTACATCCATAGAATTTGTGCTTCTGCGAGTCATAGTTCAAAAATGTTTATGCCACTCAAACTTTATTACTAGACACAAAACACTAAATACCAAAGCCTCTGCTTGCTCTTTCTTCAGCCTCTTTGCTTTCACTCTACCTTCTTTTCTTTTCATATTCTTCCTCATGCCTATGGGAGGAAAAATAACAGCTTGATAAATGACATTTATGCCATCTTTATCCCACAGATATTTCTTATTGCATTTGTAACTGAAATGATTGAGTTTGCCTTCATCTCCATTCCACAAAGATAAGTAATTAAAGTGCAGGTTGCTGCTTAGAAATCACTTGCACCTATTCCCTAAATGTCTCCTTTGCATATACTTTCAAGAGACTTATCCATACCAACTTGTTCAGGCCAACAGAAAATGTGCATTCTTCGGCTGTAAACTAGAGATGTTGAACAATCTTTTAACATGGGATCATATAAGAAGGTTTACCAGCTTCTTGCACTACTAGTATTTGAAGAAATGATAAAGCATGAAGTCGGAATGATGTCATAAAATACTTCAAGATAATTGGTACTAATTTATGCATGCACTTTGAAGGGACATACCTTCTTTTCAACTGATGAGTTCTATTACTAGCAAAATCCACGGGTAAGAGGATTATGAAAGGCTTTCTCTGAAACTGAAGCCCATAAGATTCACTCAAGAGGTCACTTTTCATAGTTGTAAGACCTGAGAAGCATTGTTAGTGTCTTCATTGCCTCTTTAAAGAACAACTCATTTGAAAATCACTTTAAGAGATGAGAGCAATGTGCTATCAAAAACCCAAATGAAAAAGAGCTGGAGAATTGATTTTCTCTGTTGCTGTGACCAGTCTGCTTTTCATTAGTTCCACTGACATCAGAGCTAAATATATAAAAGCAAGAGCTGTTTGGAAGTATGTACGTGTTGTTTTGATTTAGCATAAGATCATATCCAAAGAGTTGCAGCTTTCCAATGATAGGGGCAAGGGGAAAATAATTTTCAACCTTCTCTTCTGGGTCCCAGGCCTGAGTGACTCCATTGGCGCAAGTTGGCATATCCCTTGTCTGTCCATCTGAAGCACTAACCTCAGTGCCTGGAAATGCTGCCTTCCTGTCAAATCAGCCACACTGGATTGGCCCTGAGAGAGCTGGGCAAGCTTTTAAATGTACTACTGCAAGCTGATATATCTTTGCAAGGCCTGTCATTCTCTTGAGCCTTTTCCCAGCCAAGCTTTCTGATGTTCATCCCTGCAGAGGGCAATCAAGAGCCACGTAGCCTTTGGGATCCCAGTTCCTACCCTGAAGAAGCAGGGATATTTCCTGGCTTTGGTCTTTCCGGCACTTTGACAATTAATCCCAGTCATGTGAATGGCCTTAAACTTTTCCTTTTCATTTAACAGTATGTGCAACTTCTTGAGAAGTACTAATGAAGCTAACTCATCACTCCTTGCTATGCTTTGTTGTTCTGATGTTTGGTCAAGTAGACAAATTCTCCTTAGACGTGCTGTAGATTTCTGCACAGTGCTACAGGCATCCTCAGTTTGTCTGCCATCTGAGATTCTTCTCTTAATAGGTAATATCACCTCATTGAACATCTGATATTTCAAAGTTTGGCCCAACTCATCAGATTACCTACAGGTTTGCTTCATTAATTTACCTCACTTTTTAAGGTCTGATAGGAGCTCGAACGATAGAGGCTTAGAAGCAAAGACCTTCATGGCTATATTGCAGTATATTTTAATTTCCAAGACAAAATTGACTCGTGTGCATTACCACTCACAGCCGATCTGCTTTGAAGCTCTCTGTGGCCTGCTCTTCTTCTCCACACTGAACCAGTGCTGAGCCGTTAAGCATGCAGGGGATGGAGCCCTGTGGGAGACCCTTCAAACTGCCATTTCTCAGGCTGCAAATCAAAGATTACATTCACTCCTTCCAAGGCCAAGAAAAATAAGTTAATTTATCATCTGAAAAAAAAAAACATAATGTTTAAAATAAAATTTCTTAAAGATTTGTGGAGTTCCCTCATGTGAGATCTGTTTTATGCCTTCTACTTACCATTTGGTATTAATTTTACAAAGACCTATACTCCTGATAACTTTTAAACTAAAGTGAGTACACTCTTTCTTGGAATTATATGTGAGGCAGGCCTCTTGAAGTTTTTGATCTAGAAGCAACCACATATCTAGCCTGAAACACTAAACACTGTACAGCAGCTAGCCAGGGTTCTCCAAGCATCACTATCATCCTAAAACTAGAAACACAAACTAGCACATCTACTGAAGAAGAAATTCTGTTGCAGGGGGCATGTCCTCTGCAGTCACAGCATGTCTTCTAGGATGCAGATTCAGCTTTGAGAACATTTGCCTTAGACAGTCTTGAGGCTTTTGAACTTTTCAAATTATTCTACACAAGTTTCACTTATTAGCCTAGCAACTTCATGAAGTAGGTGAAGTAGTTTTCCAATTCTCTGAAGAGGAAACTAATTTAGAAAGAGAATTCAATCAGGAGCCCCCCGATGCTAAGTGGCAGGTCGGATGACAGGGTGCTTCATCCAGAACCTATTTCTGTGCTCCTCAGCTCTGAGTAGCAAAGCCTCAGAGAATGGTGATTGCCTGGGCTTAGTCACTGCCTCACCAGGCTGGCCGTGGCAGTGACCAATAGCCCACTAGCAGGACAGGGATTGAGGAAAGGGGTAGGTGAGGAAGAAATGGAGGAAGAGCAGAGAAATAAGAGAAGGAGGTAAAAAAGAAGGAGGGCGTGAAGAGGAGAAAAAGGAGCAAGGAAAAGAAAGGAGGGATGGAAGCAGGGAGAGAAGAGGGCTGGCCAGATATCTCAGCGGACTAAAGTGCCTGCTTAACAGGGATCCCCCGACCTCCCCCATGGGCCTTGCTGGGCCTACCCCCCAGGGTGTGTTGATACAATGACTGAGACTGGACATGATGGAGCGCACCTGTGAACCCAGCACTTGGGAGGCTGATAACAGGAGGATCACTATGAGTCTGATCTGTGCAGTGAGAACCTGTAGACCCTGAACTAAATACATTAAAATAAATAAATAAATAAATAAATAAAAAAGAAGGAAAGAAGAGAGGGAGAGAGGAAAGTTTGTAACATGGATTAGGTTATAAAAAACAGCTAACCTGGGAAGGGATTCCAAAGTATCAACTGAGCCAATATGTTTTCTTAATCATTAAACTTGGACTTTGGCATTATTCTATAAAGTAATTAAATGAGACAAAATAATAAGAAATGAATTTTGTTGCTTATATACACTGACTATTTGTTTTCCATGTGACCAAAGATGATTCTTCCCTTGGCCAGGCCCAGGAGGGCCAAACCATTGAGGCACACCCCTGACTTGAAACTACAGGTCCTAACATATGTGCTGATAGGTTGTGTTATAACTGATTTGAGATGTGGTCCAAGCTTCTGAATTTTCAAAAGATTCTCAGGTGTTTCTATGTTAAAAGAAGTTTGAGAAACATTGCCTTAAAAATCAAGTCTTAAAATAGAAATAAAATGAGGGGTGGGAAAAGATGCAAGTCAAATGAATGTGACTGCTTCTAGTACTTACATGCAGTTTTTCTTAAACCTCTTGGTGGGCCGGCCAAATAGCTCAATGGATTAAAGTGCCTGCAAGCAGGTACAGGGGTTGGGGGTTCAAATCTTGGGACTGCAGTGCCAGCCCCACCCCTGCAGCAGGCTAAGACAGTGATTAAGACTGGGCATGGTGGCGTGTGCCTGTAATCCCAGCCCTTGGGAGGCTGTAAACAGGAACATCATTACAGTCTGATCTAGTAGTGTGACCCTGTAGACCCTATAGATCCTTCCCTGAAAATTAAAAAAAAAAAAAAAAAAAGCTCTTGGTAATTCTTCTTTCCTGACCCTATCCCATAACTCTCACAGGATAATCCCTAAATCATCAGAGGGGCTGCCTGTCTTTCACTATCTGACCAATGCCTGTCCTCTCAGTCAGTTCAGTTTCTGTCTTTTCTCATCCGAAGTTTATTAGTTTGCAGAATAGAAACCTTTTTACAAGGCATAAATTTAAAATTTTTCACTTTGCCTTTAAAAAAAAAAAGGTAGACCTCTTCACCTTCTTTCAGTGAGCCCGACTGCATGGAATGCTTTTCCTCATTCCTTTGACCGCCTCTGCTATGGCTGCTAGTGAGACATAAAATTCTCACAATTTCTACCCGGGGCTCTTTGCCATGTAAGTGAATTTTTCTCATCTTCCCACAACATTCAGTGAGCAGCTCTGTCACTCCATGTGTCACTTGCTGTCTCCCTCTAAGATGTGAACAATATGCAGCTGGACCTCTTCATCAGGAAGGTTAAGCAACCACAACACATACAGATTGTAAAGAAACACATCTGTACTGAACATTTTTCTTAACACAGTGTAACAACTGTTTACATAGTATTTGCATTGAAACATATAACCTAGAGTTGGTTTAAAGTATAAGGTAACACTGTGCTACTTTTTATTGATAGACTAAATATCTGTGAATTTTTTTATTTTATCTATGTCTGCTGATATCCTTGGAGGATCTTGAACGAATGCCCCGCAAAAACCCAAAGTAGACTACTGCATTTTATTCAAATCTGAGACTCTTACTTAGCAGAGTTCCGTAGAAAAAATTCAGGTTCCATCTGTTGAGTAAATGAATTAGAAAAGATGTAACAATATTTCCAGAAAGGACTCTATAACCATTCTAATGTGACATACAATTCAAGTGGAACTTCTTGATGAATGTTTGGAGAAGGAAATATATTATGATCTCATCACTTACC
This sequence comes from Ctenomys sociabilis, assembly GCA_004027165.1. Lineage (NCBI taxonomy): Eukaryota > Metazoa > Chordata > Mammalia > Rodentia > Ctenomyidae > Ctenomys > Ctenomys sociabilis. The sequence continues at coordinate 146,418 of PVKA01000464.1, read as the reverse complement.
AAGTGATTTGCTTTCATTTACAAAGACTGATTTTTATGTTTCCAGAAACACGACCATTTAGTTCTAAACCTTAAGCCATGTTAGAGCCAGAGAGGTGGAGTATAATGTGGATTCCTCTAGTTATATCTCTCTTGGGTTGGATTTTTGTCTTCTGCTTTCAATTCGGCTTTCCATACCTTGCAGTCACACTTCTGTGACAAGAGACTTGTCTTCAGAAGAATGGGTTGTCTTATATTTATGGAATGAACCTCAATGTTAAACCAGAGGTATTAGTTCCAATCATATTTTTTATCCCTTGGCATTGTACCATATCATAGTTTAAAACTCCAAGTCCATAAGGACCCAGCAGTCTTCCTCCAAATGAAGGTCATGGTTTTCTGTCATATTTTCTTTTAATTTGTTGCTTTACATTGAATATCACATCTTCATCACACCCAGGAATATCCTTCCGGCTCACATGCAAATCTCAGAATAGCTGCCCATGTGTACCTAAAATAAAAGCCTACTTATCACCCTACACAGCAGCAAGTCTAGCCTATATTCAGTCACTACTTCATCCACACTCTTCTTGACCTTAGATTTTGTTATCTTTTGTTGATTTTTTTTTCTGGATGCATGCACTACCTTCATTGATATCTAATTCTAGCCTTGTCCAATAAAATGGAAGACAAGTAAGCTGTACTTTTCCTAACATTGTTATGCCAAAGAGAAAACTGAATCTTTTGAAACCTGAGAGAAATTTATTGGTGACTCTTTAACTTAACAAAGTTACTTTAAATTCAAAACAAATAGACTTGGTGAAAAGCATCAGAAATTGTTAGCTCTGGAAAGCTGGCACCTAGCCCCCTTGACTAGGCAAACACACAAGTGCTATTGCCATACACCAAGTATCAATTCTATAGGAGTCTTCAAAAATGATTTTCTTGGGCCAATGAAATAGCTCAGTAGAATGAATGTCTGTTTGGCAGGTGTAGTGTCCTGAGTTTGTTCCTCAGTACCAAAAAAAAAAAAAAAAAAAGAAAAAAGAAAAACTGACTCAGTGTTTTTGATTGGCTCATGTATGTGACAATATGTATATTTTAAACTGTATGACCACCTTCAACCATGGAATGTTATACCATATGGGAAAACATCGACAAAGGCAAATGCTAGAGTTCTGCCACTTCATTAGACCTCATCCCAGAGGGCTTGGAAGTTAATGCGTTTGCTCTGATGACACTTATGGATGACATATTCATCCTTGATGAAGACATAAAAATGATTTGGATGTAATACACTTCAGAAGCTGCAATTTTTTAAAGAATAATTCAAGAAAAATATTTTTGGTCTCATAGTAAAAAAGAATTGATATTAAAAGTGAACAAGTTTTGTTTATTCAACATAAGCAAACAAACTGTAGCAATAATGATATCTAAAAGCACCTAGAGTGGAACAAATACACTTGCCTGATGTGAAAAACTGCAGCAATGAGCTCCTTCATTTGAATTTACTTCGTTGGTTGCCCTCACCTTCATTTTCAGGACTATACTCGAAGTTCTATGGTTAATGTTCAGGGTATACTTTATTTTTCAGTAGATAAACATGCTTTCCCAGCGATCCCTGATTCCATCCCGGGGCCCCAGACCCAACGCAGCTTGGCCGGTAAGTGAGAGCTCCAGGCCCGCCATGTCGGAGGGAGCTTTCACAGCGAGCCCCTTTCCCAGCAATCCCCGGTTCCACCCCTGGGCCCGAGACCCAAGGCAGCTCAGCCGCACACCCATCAAAGCCCTGGCACACCTATCTAGAGAGCGACGTGCCTGAGACACAGGGACCACTCGAGTAACTTTCCGGATCCCCAACCCAAAGCCATCCAAGGTAGTGGGAATTTTCACTACTAGCTCTGCATCCTGGTTCATGCTTGCCTGACCAGGGAACCAACAGAGGGGAAACAAAGGAGCTGCAACAAAAAGGAACTGAACACAACAGCTAGATCCAGGACAGGCATAACTGAATAAACTCAAACTTACTAGACTGGCACCTGAATCTCATTACACACTAAGGTTATAGCTGCACCAAAGCTCTACACCAAAGATCAGAGGTCAGTGCTATACAAAATGACAAGGACAAGGAGCAAAACAATCTCAGGCCTTGAGTCCACCAGTAAGTGCCGAGGACATAAGCTCAGCTTAAAGGAATGAATTAACAGATATGGAAGCAAAGGAACAACAGCAGAAAGATATAGAGGAACTCAGATGAGAATTGATTCCTGAAATAAAAAAAGAAATATATGAATACATAGTATCTGAAATAAAGAATCAAATCCAGAAACATCCAAGGGGGGAACCAATGCTCACCCACAACAACTGCAGCGAGCACTATTCCAGCTGTAATGTATGAATTAACAGCATCTGAAGCAAAGAAACAACATGAACAACTCAGAGCAGAAATAATTTCTGATATAAAAAAAAAGAATTCTTTGAAAAAAAAAAACAATTCTTTAAAATCATAGCATCTGAAATACAGAAACAAGTCCAGAAATATACAGAGGAAACCCAACTTGGAAAAAATTCTGCAGAAAAAGAATTAATAACTACCTCTAAAGAGGACAAGAATAAAATAATAGAGATCAGAAATATGACAGATTCCTTGAAAGAGCAATACAGAAAAGATATAGAATGTATGAATCAGAGTCAAAGAAATATAGAAGAACTAAAAATATCAATCACAGTCTACAAAACCATTTGAGTGAAAGTGAAGACAGAGTTTCAGATCTTGAAGATGCTGGTGCACCTAGTGAAAGGTAAGAAAGGATCTCTTAAAAACAATGAGAATACAGGAAAACATAATCCATCACCTGCAAGATGATGCCAGGATGAACAATGTGAGGTAAAATGCCATCAGTGAGAATGAAGGAGTAAATACAAATGACATAAAAAGAAATTGGTGAGAAGCAATTGCAGAAAACTTCCCAAATCTGAGGAAACAATCCATCATTCAGGTAACCAAAGCATACAGAACACCAAATAACTTCAACTCAAGTAAAAACACACCGAGATATATAATAGTCAAGATCCCAGAAATCCAACACAAAAATAACATACTGAAAGCTGTTAGAGAAGAATCAGATCACATTCAAATGAAAATCCATCAGAATTATAGCCAACATCTCTACACAAACCATGAAGGCAAGGAGCACATGGAGCAGAGTTCTTCAAGTCCTGTATGAAAACAAATTCAAGCCCAGACTATTATGCCCTGCAAAACTCTCTTTCAAGTTTGATGGAAAAGTGAAATACTTTCACGACAAAGAACAACTAAAGAATTTCATGATGACAAAGCCATCCCTACACATGCTACAGAAAGAGGTTCTAGAGAGAGACCACAATGACCCAAACTCCATGAAAGAGAATGAAAGGAATCCACTAAACAGGACAGACAATTAAACACAGGATACAAAGGAGTAAACAACACCAGGTAAATATCATGACAAACATAAATCAACACATTTTAATTATAACCATCAATGTAAATGGATTCAATGCACCAATTAAGAGAAATAGACTGACACAGTGGATTAGGAAACAAAATCCAAAAATATGCTGTGCAGAAGAAACACACTTAACTCAAAAGTACATTAATAGGCTCAAAGTCAAAGGATGGAAAACAATACTACATGCCCCAGCACCTCAGAAAAAGGCAGGGGTAGAAATTCTGTTCTCAGACAGTCTCAAATTTAAGCCAAGAATGATCAAATGACACTAATATATAATACTACATATTAGTCTGGTGAAAAATTCTGGAGCAAGAGGTAACACTCATAAATATCTGTGCACAAAACACAGGAGCACCCAGCTATGTAAGACAAATCTTAAAAACATGAAAAAACTAATATCCAAGACCACAATATTACAAGGAGAACTTAACACCCCCTTATCTCAAAAAAATAGATCAACCAGACAAAAAATTGGCAAGGAAGTAGCAAAACTGAACCAGAGCTTGGAACAAATGGACCTGGTGGACATATGCAGAGTGTTCCACCAAACCACAGCTGAATGCACATTTTTTTCATCTGTACATGAGTCATTTTCCAAAATAGACTACATACTAGTCCAGAGGTCATGCCTAAGTATATGCAAGAAAACAGAAATTATCCCATGCATATTATCTGACCACAGTGCAATGAAACTGGAAATAAATGACAAAAGCAACCAGAAAAACCCGATAAATTCATAGTAATGAAACAACACCCTACTCAGCAATCAATGGTCACAGAGGAAATTCAACAAGAAATTCAACAATGTCTACAGTTCAATGAAAATTCAAGCACAACTTTCCGGAATGTATGGGATGCAATGAAAGCAGTTCTTAGAGGGGGAAATCATAGCTATGAACTCACACATTAGGAAAACAGAACGGGAACAATTAAACACCCTAATGTTTCACCTCCAACATCTAGAAAAAGAAGAGCAAACGAAACCCAGAGTGCAAAGACGGGAAGAAATCATAAAGATTAGAGCAGAAATTAATTCAATTGAGATGAAGAAAACAGTTCAAAGAATCCACAAATGAAAAAGTTGGTTCTTTGAAAGACTAAATAAAGTTGATAAGGCTTGAGCCAACCTCATCAAAAACAGGAAAGAAAAAATTCAAGTATATGTAATAAGGGATGAAAAGTGTAAAATCACCACAGACACAGTGGAAATTTTGAAGATTATCAATAGTTACTTCGAGAATTTTTACACTCACATACTAGAAGACATAGAAGAAATGGACAGATTCTTTGCAAGGTGTAAATTGCCAAAACTGAACCAAGAACATATAACAACTCTCAACAAGCCTAGAACAGCCAACAAAATACAAAACATAATAAAAATCCTACTGATGAAGAAAAGTCCAGGTCCTGATGTATTCACAGCTGAATTCTACAAGAAATTTAGAGAAGATATAATCCCTACACTCCACAAACTCTACAATGAAATTGAAAATGAAGTAGTTCTCCCAAAATCATTTCTGGAGGTATTATACTCATTCCAAATACAGGGAAAGACACAACTAAAAAGGAGAACTACAGGCCAATATCCCTCATGAACATAGACCCAAAAATACTCAATAAAATCCTGGCAAATAGAATAGCTCAAATCATCAAGAAGATTATACACCATGATCAGGTAGAATTCATCCCAGGGATGCAAGGATGGTTAAATATTTGAAAATCTATAAACATAATACACTGTATTAATAGACTGAATTCTAAAAAACCACACAATCATCTCAATTGATGCAGAAAAAGTTTTTGACAAATTCCAACATTCATTCATGTTCAAAATCCTACAGAAAATTGGAGTACATGGACTATACCTTAACTTGATAAAAGCCACCTATGACAAACCAATGGCTAATATAATTCTAAATGGGGAAAAACTGAAATCTTTTACTCTTAGATCAGGTACAAGACAAGGATATCCTCTATCACCCCTCCTATTCAATATAGTTTTGGAATCATTAGCAACATCCATTAGACAGGAGGGAGAAATAAAAGGACTGAGAATATGTAAAGAAGTTAAATTTTCACTATTTGCAGATGACATGATACTTTACTTGGAAAATGCCAAAATTCCACCAAGAAACTACTAGAACTGAAAGGGAAATTCAGTAACATAGCAGGATACAAAGTCAATACTCAAAAGCCAATAGCATTCCTCTATGCAGATAATAAGCACACTGAAAGGGAAACAATAGAAACAATGCCTTTTACAATAGCACCCCAGAAAATGAAATATCTAGGAATTCACTTAATCAAGGATGTCAAAGATGTTTTTACGGAAAATTACAACACCCTAAGAAAAGAGATTGTAGAGGATTTCAGAAAATAGAAAGATATTCCATGCTCCTGGATAAGAAGAACCAACATCCTGAAGATGGTCATACTCCCAAAATTGCTGTACAGATTTAATGCAATTCCTATCAAACTGCTGCCAACATACCTCCCAGACCTAGAGAAATCATTTCTAAAATTTACTTGGAACCACAAACAAACTACAAAAGCAAAGGCAGCTTGGCCAATAAAGACAAGGCAGGAGACACAAATTCTGACTTGAAATTATACTACAAATGCACTGTAATAAAATCAACATGGTATTGTCAACGAAATAGACCTGAGGAGCAATGGAATAGATTAGAAGATGCACAGGCATATATGAACACACTCAGCCATCTGATCTTCGACTAAGGGGCCAAACAACTTATTGGAAGAAAGATAGCCTCTTTAACAAATGGTGCTAGAAAATCTGGTTATCTACATGCCAAAAATTAAAACTTGAACCAGGTCTGTCACCATGTACTAAGTTAAAGTCAAAATGGATTAAAGATCTAAACATTAAAACAGAAATACTCAGTCTCCTGGAAGAGAAAGTAGGAGGAACTCTTGAAGACATAGGGGTAGGCAAACAGTTCATGAACAAACATATATTTGCACAGGAAACACTTGAAAGAATCAACAACTGGGATCAACTCTTCTTGAGGAATTTCTGTACTTCAAAAGAAATTGTCAACAGAGTGAGAAGACACCCATAAATTAAAAAAAAACTCCTAACTAAGAAGCAATTAGTCAAAGGCTTGCTATCTAGAATATATCAAGAACTAAAATATAACAGGACCCTCAAATTTAAAGACCCAATTCAGAAATTGTGCATCTGAGATGAATTCACACTTCTAAGAAGACGAAATTAAAGAAGCAAATAAGTATATGAAAAAATAATCCACATCGCTAGCCATCCATGAAATGCAAATAAAAACAACACTGAGATACCATCTCACTCCAGAAAGAATGGCCATCATAAGGAAATCAACCAACAACAGATGTTGGAGAGGTTGTGGGGAAAAGGGAACATTTCTCCACTGCTGGTGGGAGTCCAGACTGGTACAACCATTGTGGAGATCAGTGTGGAGACTCCTCAAAAGAGGAGGACTAGAAATCCCATTCAAGCTGGCTATCCCCCTACTGGGAATTTTCCGAGAGGAAACGAAAACATTATATCATAGTGATGTATGTGTACCTGTGTTTGTAGCAGCACAATTTGTGACAGCAAAGTCTTGGAAACAACCAAGATGTCCATCACATGAGGAATTATTGAAAAAGATGTGGTATTTCTATATAATGGAGTATTATTCAGCTCCAAAGAATGATATACTTGAAGCATTCATATTGCAGTGGATGCCACTTGAACATATATTCATAAGTGAATTAAACCAGACACATTTGTAAATATCGTATAGTCTCCCTAGTATAAGAAGTCAAAAGAAGAAATAGAAAAAGAATGTACAACAACTAAAAAAGAATTGAGTCAGGTAGGTAGGGCAAACTGAACAGCATATGCTGCAGGGTACTAATCAGTGTTTCTTCAGGATAGTTAACAACCTAAGTTTTCAGATCAAAATTGGAGAAATAGAAGAGCCACAAGGCCAGCCAACATTTTGGCCCTAGCCTTTCAAGGTCAGCAAAGACTCAGGACATAGGAGAACCTGTACTGTAACATCATGAAACTCAGTTGTGCCCCAAATTTTCTCAACAAGGAGATTGTGCAGCCACAGAGGAAAGAGACTGATGATCTATAGTGTGCCTGGGGAGAGTCACATGGAAAGAAAACTTTCTCTCAGGCTCTCACAGAGAGCAAACTGGTCAAGCATTGGCTGTGACTAATCCACATGGATGACACAGACAAAGGATCTACAGAGTAAGGTACAGGATTACAAGATAAATCCTGAGGGGACTTCACTGACCTCAACAGAAGCAAAAGCTATTTATTTTGCTATATAGGGCTTGATCTATCCTGGTCTTAACCAGTCAGAAGATAAGTATAAAAATGAGGTATATAGTGTGGGGCTATAATAATAAGTTGAGCTTTAAATGGCTATAGTCAACAACTTCTTCAGATAACTCACTATTATTGTGGATTGTGGTAATGTGTTGGATTGTGTCACCCAGTTCCGGCATCTAAATTGGTTTAGTGACAATGGAGTGCTCATCTTTGTCAGGTCTGGACAAAAGAAAAAGCATACAGAAAGGAAGAATCATGATGTGTGTGTATGGACAGTATAGTTGGGATAGATAACGCTGTGCTTCTACATAATTCTATGAGAAGCAAGATTTACACTAATAGTGGTTGGACAAGATATAAAGTTGGCTTCTAGTACTATGGACAACCACTACGAAAATAACAAGGTAGAAAGTATTAATTATTGAATCTTTGGTATAATTCAGCTATAAAAATAAAATAAGTATATAGCAACACTCTCTTAATTCACTGATTAAAGACATTTCTATAATAATGTCTGTAAGTATAATATCATGTATGCACCCTGTACGATACCTAAGCAGTTTCCAGTGTATTAATTTATCGAATCTGTCCTGTTAATTTGTCTTGAAACCGTCTCATTGCTATTTGTTCTTCAATTTAAAAATAATTAATTAATTAGTTAAAATTAATAAATAAACACTATCATTTTCACATTTTTTATTTTCTGTCTATTGGGGATTTGTTTGGCTTGGCTTTGTTTTACCTGGGAATTCAGGGGCAGGGAATGAAGAGAGATTGGAAGCTTGCTCGACTCCTTTCCCCGCCTGACGCCAGTGGAAGCCATCCATTGACTGAGATATTCCTGCACAAGGCACATTGTAAACTTCTCTCTGAAATTAAGAACACGACTATATTTTCTGTGAAATTCTTTTACGTCTAACGTCTTTGGTCCTGATCAGGCTGATCGTGTCAGTGAGACCAACTAGAACTAGGAGAACATTTTTGTGAAAGGAAAATTCTAGATGAGGAAGATTTTCTGAAACCCAAAACAGGAGTAAAAAGATTGCTGAAGCCAAAAACTGGAGTGTAAATATTTGATTTTCTGTGAGTTAGAGCAAGACTATTTATTAATTTAAAGCTAGAAGCTGAAAGGAGCCCTTTAAAAATAAGTAATGAAGCCAACAGGTCACTGCTTACCCTCTCACAGTGTAATTTGAGAAGGGAAACAGTTGGTTTCTCATTGACCCAGGAGGATGGATACTTCTTCCCACTTTAAAACGGAACTGACTTCAGATTTTTGAATCATATAGATAATTACAGAGATATATAAAGTTAATGAAAACTTATTGAAAAAATTCTCAAACCAAAAAACCTACGGGAAACTATCCCAATGATGTTAAATGGCTCATAGGTTAAATATTATAAACAGGTTTTATAATAAATATACACTATAATTTCCATATTATATGAAACTAAAGGCAAATCAGGACATGAAGCATTACAAAGAAGAGAGGGATTGAAAAAGCTGAGCATACTCCAAGCTTTTAAACGAATATCCCGAGTCTTATTTAAAAAGAATAAAGCAATGAAATATGAATTTATGGTTAGACTAGTTATTTTTCAGAAAGATATTAAGACACATGATGCTAAAATGAAAAACTGGATACACTTGAGAATACAAAGATTTGGCAGCCAATATGAGCCACACAAATTCTCTGGAATCGTTTGTGGTAGTGTTAATTTGCTCGATGGCTTTAGAAAAAATATTTGATATCACTCGATAAATGTGTACTCTCCCTAACTGGTGATCCCACTCCTTCTTCGAAGAACAGCTGCGTTTACAGTGGCATTCCAGCAGAGGAGGAGGAGCAAAACGAAGAGTCAACAAATTGCAGCAGGTGATACAGCATGGACAGCACAGCAAGGGAAACAAACCATTGACGCATGTAGGAACCTCATGAACATAACAATGAATGAAAAAAAAAAAAAAGGTGCAAAAATGTAGACTCTGTCCATTTTGTTTATATGAAGTTGAAAACATGTCAACCAAGCCTTCCATTGGCTGCACCCTGAGTAGAAGGCAGGCCAGGAACACCCTGCAGTGCTCCAAATGTTCTAACATCATGATCTGGGTGGTGGTTAATAAGACTTAAAAATCAAAAAAATTCACCAAGATTTTCATTTAAGAACTGTGCACCTTCAAATTTACAAGAGGTCACTCTGTCTGAAGTGAAAACTATTTTTCAGGTTCTCAACCGGCATACTCATTGATTTCCATCAGCATTCCTGATATTTATGCTGTACTTAGCCATTTCTTGGATCGTTGGCTTCATGTTCATCAACTTTATGTTCTGATAATGTTTAGCACATGATTGTTTTCATGAAAAAAATCCACCCATAGTGATCACTCTAATCTGCAAACAGGAAATCCAAAATGTTCAGGAAATCAAGCCTCTCTGAACACCGGTGTGACATTCAACTGGTTTCAGATGTTGAAGAGTGCCAGATTTCAAAATTCAAGTTTGTCCTGATTTACTGTTAAAGTCCATGGAAATATGCCAAAATCAGAATCAAATTAGAAATCTAAAACACTTTTCCAAGCCTTTAGGTTAAGGGCTCCTCCACTCCAATTTGTTTCACAACACACACATAGCCAGAGGATTTTCCCACTGGCAACACAAATGAAGATGTGTCTATTCATAGTTGTGCCACCAAAGGGGACCACATTTGATTTAACTAAATTAAGTTGCTGAGGTGGGTGCGTGGGGGCAGAGGCCCAGCTTCACCACAACAAGCACCTGATGGACCCAGAACTGACACTGAGCACCTTTTCTCTTTACCGAAGAACTATGATAGCACTTTTACCCCTTCTGCAGTTCCCACTTTCACTTCTAAGAGATTATTAATGGCTAGAAATTTCTCCACATTTTATACCTTTGCAGTAGCCTAGCCTTCTTTAAAGAATATATTGTGCTCCTCTCTGCTGTGCTTTTCTGGTCTTTGGAGGATGAACATCACCAGTATTGACCATGAGTTGTGCATCATGTGTATTTTGCCCTGTTAGGTACGAACATTTCACATTCTCTCAGGAAAGAAATGATGTGATATTAAAATTTTAAACAGAATAACTTCATTTTTGGTGAAGACATTCAACAAGTACAAAACTGAATAAAACAATAAAGATATAAAGCATCACAAAACTCTACGTGCTTTCCTGTTTTTATAGCCTCGATGTCATGGAATTGAACATTACCTCAGCAGTAATCTTCTCTGCAAATGGAATGTGTTTTTATTTTTCACAACAGGAATAAGACATACAAGAGGAAGGAACATTTGCAATCATCTACCTTTTAAAAAAAGTTTTTTTAAAAAGACTCCTAAAGCAGAAGCAAAGCCAATCAATTGAAGTCAAAATTAAAAACTGGCAGGTTTTATATTTGAAGCATAATGTCAGGATCTTAGTAAACTCTCATCACAGCCAACAAATACAGCAGCTTGCTAAAGGAATAGCACATTTCCTAGCTGGACTTTTCCACCCTCCCCTGTGTCCCAGGTGAATTCATGGTTAGATACCCACAATCTATTTTTCTCTAATACTTTTAGCAGAAGGTGCCTAGAAGACTTGTGAAGGTTTAAAATGAAAACCAATGGTCATTTAGTTTTCAAAGTTGGCTCATTTTATATTTCTCTCCTCATTTTATATTTTTTCTTCCTGTGCTTCACTTTGTTTAATTAATCTGGATGTCCCAAACATACTAGTCCACTTAGTCCTTTAAGGTGAACTGAGACCTGTGGCCTCAGTCCTCTTGAAAACAGACCATTCTCACTTGGGAGAAGTCCAGAGCTTCCTGGAGCATACAGTGCAGATGCCCTGGCTTGTCCTTCCTCTGTGCATTGCCATGCTCATCAGCAAGCTGTACAGGGCAGAGAAGTTCTCCAGCCACCACAGAGGATGGAGCTCTAATTTGAGAATAATAACTGGTAGAAGTTTTATTGGTATTTGTGTCAAGCGACGATTGTTCACATCTGGCTGCAAGCTGAATGGAGCTTTAGATTATCCCAAGTAGTAAAGAACAATGGCAGTAAGCAAGGAGAGAGAGGTGGTCTTTATAATCCTAAGTTTCTCCAACAGGCAATGAAATCGACATAGCAAAAAAGAACCCAAATATGTTACTAATAAGTGGCCAGAACTGGAGCTGCATCAACTGGCAGGAACTGGGTTGAGATGGGCTCCTCCTCCCTTAGTTGACTGGTCTCAGGCAGCAAAGGGCACCAGAAAGTACACAGTAAGGCCCTGGTTAGAGGGCACATGATGCACAATTAGGCTAAGTAACACAGGGAAGTCTAAAGCAACAGTAACAATAGGAGCCAGTAGGTGGCAACTTAGGTGAGCTGGCTTTGTGCTTGAGAACAAAGGCATGTGGAACAGAAGTGGGCAGGCAGCGCCACCTTCTCTTTTTAAATTTTCTTTTCCTTGTATTTTTTTCTTTTTGCTCTTACTTTTTTCTTTCTTTTTTAAATGGTTGGGGAGACCTCCAGGCACATAAAACAAATCTCATTCTCCCAAATACAGGGACAAAGATCCTACTCAAACACAGCCCAAATTTACTGGCCATCTTGGTTAGAGCACCCATTCTGGCATCAGGCTTGGTCTTTTCAGAGAACTATAGACATTAGGGCCAGCCAGAGAGCTCAGTGGCTTAAAGTACCTTAGGGAGACACAGGGACCAGGGTTTGGTCCCTGGCATGGGATGCTGGCCCTGCCCACTGGATGCATTGGGAAGGCGACTGAGACTGGGCATAGCGGCACACACCTGTGATCTCAGCACATGTGAGGCTGGAAACAGGAGAAGCACTATGAATCTGACCTGTGCAGTGAGCACCTGTAGGCCCTGTATTAAATAAAAATATACTTAAAATAATAACTGTTGACTCTAGAGGAATCACACTATTTTTTAATTCAACAATATTGCAAGTTGCTGTCTTCAAGTTAGTTTTTCAGATAATTATAAAAACTTAAAAAGGAGAGAGAGCAAAAGTAAGCAGTAACTGCTCCTTTCAATAGACCAGCAAAAATCAACAGTACAATTATCTAAGCTATCATATGCATACACGCATGCACACATGTACACATGTGTGTGTGTATGTATGCATATATATATATATATATATATATATATATATATATATATTATCCTTCCTTTTTTTCCTCTTATCTCAGTTGGTCCTTCCCTTTGACCAGTTTCTTTTCCTTTCACATATCTACTGTACTTTTCAGATTTTATTTGTTTTTCTCTATCTGATGGTCTAATGGATCTTTCCCCTTGGTCATCTGCTAAGTTAGTGTGCTTTGTTTTACAATTTCTTTGTATTTTATTGATGTTGTTATTGTTTATGCCTCTTTTCCTTTTTCTCTTTTCTCTCTGTTCTGTTTTCTGTTTTGTGTTTCTGTTTGTATGCATGTGGTTTTTTCTGGGTGTTTATTTTTGTTTTCTGCTTTTTTCTTATTTTCTCCTCCTTTTTCTTTTCTTTCTCTTTCCTACCATCTTTTCACTCTCATTCCCAGTTTAAAGTTTCCCTTTGAGTTACTGCACTCATCATCTCCCTTTCTCTGATCGACCATCTCATTTGATTTTATGAGCCTTTCCCATAACTAAACAACATCTGTTCTCCCTTCTAGCTCACTTCAGTGCTACTCGGCTGTCTCTTCCAATCCCTGCATCCTGTATTATGCAATTACCTAAAATTTGAATAATCATCCTGTACCCACCAAATTTGATGTTACTATTTAACTATTCACCTCTCCAGCCTCACCCTTACCTTTCTTGAACTTCCCCACAACAGGATAAAATCTCTCTATTAAGTGGGGAACATAAGAGTTCCTGTTACAAATTGGATTAAATTTAGTAACTGTAGTACTTGCTCCTTTGGTTAAAGATAACAGGTTTTTAGAAACCAGAGCTTGTCAGTAGCCACACTGTGTCTAAATCTATCATTATAGCCCACTGCATGATTTTTACCAGGATGACATATCTGTTATAAACAGTTCTTTTTCTCCCCTGTATGAAAACAATGGGATTGCAAGGAGTCATCGCCATAACCATAGTCCGTTACCAAAGAATGGGACTTGAGCCAAAAAGATAACAACTCCGCATTCTTAATATATGGGGAAGGTAGTTTCTTGGGATATACAGAAAGAACAACAACCACCTGTACCTAGAAGACATCCTTGAGGAGATCCTCAACACCAGAGATAAAAGTATCTGACAAAAACAACTACAATCATCACGGTAGAAAACAAAATGTAATAAAAAATATAATATGACAATGGCAAGAAGCAAAATGCAATCCCAAACAGCCAGGCCGTCCAGGACAAATCCAAAACGTGAAGAGAGGAAATAAGAAGCCAACCTGGAACTCTCTTAAGTGAAAATAATGGATTTGAAAACAAAAATGCATGAGGCCACAGCGGGGAAAAAATATCTAAGGCATAGCAGTGGCAATCAAATGAAAGAAACTAAAACAAACACAGATAAAAAATACTAGAGGAGTTTAGGAAATGAGGAAATTCAACGTAAACAAGAAATGGAACCCAGGAAACAGATCCAAATAGAAATCCAGATTAACAATTTCTTTGAAAGTATATGTAACAGGTTGAATGAAAGAAAGGACAGAATATCAGGCCTAGAGGACAGGAATGTGACTAGAAACCCAGAAAATAAAGATATCTTAATATTAACAGGGATGACAAAAAGCAAACAGAGTGTTATAAGATGAAGAAAAGAAGAACAATATGAAATTGATTGGAATTGCTGAGAAAGCTATAGATAGAACAAATGCCATTAAAAACCTTTTCATAGAAGTAATGGCAGAAAATTTCATAACATGGATAAAGAATTGACATACAATAAGGCATATAATAACAAGGATTCTAGAAATTTAACACAAGAGCAAAATAATAAAAGCAGCTAGAGAAAAAAATAAACCACCTATAAAGAACATCCCATCAGAATCACAACAGGCTCCTCAATGCAAACCATCAAATCAATGAGATCCTGGAGTAAGGTATTTCAAGCTCTAAAGGCAATCAATCTTCAACCAAGAATAATTAACCCCACAAAACTATCTTTCAAATTTAACAAAGGAATGAAATAATTTCATGGAAAAGAACATTTGGGGAAATTCATGACCACAAAACAAGCTGTATATAATTCTCTGTTGGATATATTATATATATGATAAAGACTACAAACACATAAATACCAATGACAAGAAACTGCCTAGTAGGGAAATAAACTAAACAGAGGAGAAAGAGGGTAGCCAACAATAGCACAATGACAAGAAAAATCCAATATATATCAGCTATAACCATCAATGTAAATGGCCTCAACTCACCAGTCAAAAGAAATAGACTGGCAGAATGCATCAAGATACAAGATCCATCAATACACTTCATTCATGAAATACATTTGACCGCAGTAGGAATTCATATACTAAGAGTCAAAGGATAGAAAACTTCTTTATCCAACAAGGATCCAGAAAAAATCAGGGGAAGCTATTCTACTTGGAGTGATACTTTAGTCAAAACTGTTCAAAAGAGACAAGGACAATTAAAACATACTTGTTAAGGAAAAACTCCAAGAATAAATTTATATGCACCAAACACCAGCACATCCAAGTATATAAAACGAGTAATAACAAACATGAATAACCAAATAAGCACAAATAGAAATGGTGTAGAGGACCTTAATACCCCATTCTTACATAGAAATAAATCAACTAGATTTAAAAAATCAACAAAGAAATATCAGAATCAAAACAAGCCTGTGAACAAATAGATTTGATACGTGTCAACAGAGTGTTCCACCCCAAAATATTCTTCTCAACTTCACATGGGACATTATCCAACATGGACCACAAACCATCCAAGAAAACATGTTTAACTAAATGTAGAGAAATTGAAATTAATCCTTATACACTATCTGACCATATCACAATAAAGCTGGAAATCAACAACAACAAGAACACAAAAATTACACAAATACATGAAAATTGAACAATGTAGTTCTGAACAATGTGTCACAGAGGAAAATAAATACAAAATTAAATAATAATGCTGATACAACATATCAATTATGGGATACAATAAAAACAATCATAAGAGAGAAATTTATAGCAACAAACTGTCTCATCAGGCAGATAGAATGAGCTCAAATAAACAACCTAATGTTGAACGTCTAATGTGTAGACAACAATTGAACCCAAAGTTCACATGAGGGTGAAAGTTACAGTGATATGAGCAGAAATTCATGCAATGAAGATAAAATAATACAAAGATTCAATGAGTCAAAAAGGTTTTTTTCAAAAAAAATAAGGGACTGGGAAGATGGCTCAGGAGGCCGAGGAGAAGGCTCAGTGGAATAAGCATTTCCCTGGCAAGCTCAGGGGCCTGAATTCAATCTCCAGTTCTGACAAGAAAAATTAAAAAATAAATAAAATTGATAAAACAATAGCTAACCTTATCAAAAAGATGAAGGGAAAATGTGGATTCAAGTAATTAAGAATGATAAGGGGAAAATCATAGCATATTCTACAGAAGTTCAGAACTTCAATACCTATAATAAGAACCTATATTCTAACAAAATTTATTAAAAAAAATGTAATGGATAGAATACTTGATATAATCCAATTGCCAAAGCTAAATTAGAAAACATAAAAATTGTAAAGAAACCAATATCAGCCAATGTATTTGAAAATTAATTAAAAATTATCAAGAAAGGAGATCCCATGACCTGATGTATCCATGGTTGAATTCTAAAAGAAATTTATTTATTTATTTATTTATTTATTTATTTATTTATTTATTGGTACCAGAGACCGAACTCAGGACCTTGCACTTACCAGGCTGATGCTTATGCCAGTGGGATATGTCCAAGCCCTCTAAAAGAAATTTAGAGAAGAAATTACCCTATTAATGCTGAAATTTGTTAAGAAAATTGAAAGAGAAGCAACACTTTCAAAATCATTTCTAGAGGCAAGTATTACCCTGATTCCAAAATGAGAGAAGAACCCAACCAAAAAAGAAAACTACAAGCCAATCTACCTAATGAACATAGGTATAAATATACTCAATCAGATACTGGCATACAGGAAGTACAAAATCATCAAGAAGATTAGATAAATACCATGACCATGTTGAATTCATAACGAGGATACAGGGATGGTTCAACATATACAAAACAATTGATGTAATATATTAATTTAATACATCACATTAACAGGACAAATCAGATGATCTTCTCAATAGATGCAGAAAAAACACTTCACAAAGTCCAACACCAATCAAGATAAAAACTCTACAGAAAATTGGAATACAAGGCCTTTATCATAATCTAATAAAAGCTACCTATGACAGACAAACATCTAACATCAGATTAAATGGCAGAAAATTTACAGCTTCCATTCTAAAGTGAGGAATGAGAAAAGGATGTCCATTATCACCTTTCTCATTCAATATAGTTCTGGAAACATTAAACAGAGCAACTAGACAACAGAAAAAAAATTGAAGGAATAGAAAATGAAAAAGTTAGATTTTCATAAACAAATGGTGTGATACCTTACATAGAAGACCAAAAAGCTCCACCAAAGGAGCTTTTAAAATTTTAATAAAACCAAATTCAGTAGTGTAGCTGGATACAATGTCAACACTAAAATATCAATAGCATTCATGTCTACAAGCAACATACCAACAGAGAGAGAAATTGGGAAAAACACACCCTTCATAGTAGCATCTAAAACAAAAACAAAAACAAAAAAAAACAAAAAAAAAGAAATATCCAGGAATCAATCTAACGAAAGATGCAAAAGATATACACAGTAAAAATTATAGTACCCTATAAAAGAGATAAAGGAGAATATCACAAAAATAATGAAATTGGCCATACTCCAAAAACGTTATACAGATTTAATGCAATACCAATTAAAATACCAATAATATGCCTCACAGACCTAGAGAAAACATTTCTAAAATTTATTTGTAAGCAGAAGTAAACAGAATAATAAAAGCAACTCTAGGTAGCAAGAGCAATACAATCTCGACTTGCAATTTTACTACAAAGCTGCTATGATAAAATCAGCACAATACTGGAACAAAAACAGACCTAAGGATAAGAATAGAAGATGCAAATACAACTTTAATCGCACTCAGCCACCTTATCTTCAACAAGTGAACTAAATATGTTCATTGGAGAAAGATAGTCTCTAACAAATGGTGTTGAAAAACCTGGCTTGCCACATGCCAAAGACAAAATCTTGACCCATGGCATCACCACTCACTAAATTGAAGTCAAAATATAAATATACTGGGAGTGAAAATAGGTAGAAATCTTGAAGATGTACTTGTAGGCAGAGAATTCATGAACAAAACCTAGACCACACAGGAAATATAATGAAGAATCAACAAATTGAATTCTACCTTATTAAAATGACTTGCATAACAAAAGAAATCACCATCAAAGTGAAAAGACAACCTATAGAGTAGGAAAAAATTATAGCCAGTTATTGCTCAGACAAAGAAATTCTACCTAGAACACATCAATAATTGAAAAAAGGGGGTGCAGCTCAGCAGATTACAGCATCTGCAGGAACCGGGAGTTTGATCCCTGGGCCTCCATGCTGGCGCTGCCCTTGGGGCACATTGAGATGGCAATTGAGACTGAGCGTGGTGGGGTGCACCTATAATCACAGCACTTGGCGGGCTGTAAAGAGGAAGACCACTATGAGTCTGATCTATGCAGTGAGATCCTGTACACCCTGTCCCAAATACAAAACAATTAAAAAGTTAGAAAAAAAGTAATTGGAAAAAATTCAGGCCCCAAAATTTAAAGACCCCCTCCAAAAATGGGCATCTGAGATGATCACGTACCTCTTAGACCAAGAAATACAAACAGCAAATAAATATATGAAAAAATGTTCAACGACACTGGCTATTGGAGAGATGTAAACTAAAACGACATTGAGATTTCATCTCACTCTAGAAATAATGGCTGAACTAAAGAAAACAACCAAAGATACTTGTTGGATGGGCTGTGGAGGAAAAGGAACCCTTCTCCACTGTTGGTGGAGTGCAAACTGGTACGACCATTGTGGAAATCAGTGTGAAGATTTCTTCAAAACCTAGGATAAGAGGGCCTCGTCAGCCTAGCTAATCCCTTGTGTATCAGCTCCGAAGAACTCAAAACATCATACCCCAGCCATATGCATGTGCCTGTGTAGGGACCCATGGGTCTCAGTGTGATCCATTCTACTGAATTTCTTGATCTAAGAGGTATATATTCATCTCAGATGCCCATTTTTGGACGGGGTCTTTAAATTTCAGGGGCATACAGTGGCAGCAATGAGGAAAAGGTAGACAAGAAGACAAATGCTGCGTTAGGTGGTGAATCAGCTACCTGGTTGCTGACACAATGCCCTTGAGCAACAATATGGATGCTTATTTACACTTTTGCAAAGTTAGTAACACGTGACCCAAGACTGCCTAGCAACTAACAGGGAATATTAACCAATCAAGATGCTTATCTCAAGGCTGAGGTAGCTTATCTGCTTTAGGCCCTGAGACCTAGTCTCACACATATCTGACAAATTTTCTAGTTTCCATGGCTCCTAACACACCATTTCATAGCAACACAATCTATGATAACTAAATCTTGGAAACAATACAAATGCCTGTAAGGAAGAAATGGATAAAAATGATTTGGGTTTTTTAGATAGTGAATATTACACAGAAATAAAGAAATATAAACTTCAGGCTTCTGTAGGTAAGTGGATGCAACTCAAGAAAGCACTCATAAATGAAGTCAATCAAACCCACATGTGCAAACGTCGTATTGTCTGAATGGTTTGAGAAGTTGAACATGTAAACAAGATCCAAATGGTCCGATGGATATTGTTAATAAGGAAGAAACTGATATCGTGAGTAGAAAAGCAAAGAACTGTGAAGGGGGTAAGCATTCAAAGGAAGGGTAAAGAAAAAATATACACACATCTAAGATAACTATGAGAGTTACACAGCGGCTTTCTCTCGGTTCACTGAGGGGAAAGTTTTGTGCTTGTAATTTTCTGAGCAATGTTTCATACCCATACCTTGTACTCTAAACACTTACTATGAACACAATAATATAAAATGTGTTGATTATTTTTACTCTCCTACTAGCCTGGTTTGAAGCCCTCTTTTAGGTATTTCTTGCTTTTGAAAACAATCAATAAAATCATGTAGGCATAGAATCATATATACCAAGGCTCTAAATTCAGAAGAATTAGCTCAGGTAAATCATAAAAGCAGAAAAGATACTCTTTCTCTCAAGCCTTTCTGAGGATGGTGATGATTATAACTTAACAAAGAGGCTGCTATACACAGATACACACACATGCACCTCCGTGGTAATTCTGGCAGTGACTTCTCATCTCTTTCCTTCACACTGAAGAACAGTCACATTTATACATTTTGTTTCAACATTCAGTTTTCTTTTTTCTTTTCCTTGACCACTTTGTATAATGTGAACTGAGTACATATTTTGCACCGTAATTCGTATACCCAGGGATTAAAATGAAGCCACAAATAAAAGCTATGTGAATACTGATAGTCTGTAGACATCCTGGCCACAACTTTTCTTATAAAGGATTTCCTTGGATGAAAAGCACACACAGCAGTGGCTGCAGTTCAAATATTTCAGCTCTTGTAAGGTTGCTGAGCTATATAAAAGTGTCTATGGAGTATATGCAATTTAGTGTGCTAAGGAAATGGAATGTGGAATTATAATTAGTGTGAACACAAAAAAATCAGTGCATCAGAAGTTATACACAGATTTAAAAACCTAAAGAAATACATAAAACAGACAGAATTTCAAATTAAAATATGAAATTTGTTTTTCCCCCTCCACTGTACCTTTTTCCCTCAGTATAGGACCAAATTTAATTTTGGTGCTTGGGGCATAAAGAATTGAACTCAGGACCTCGTGTTTGTCAGGCATAGTCTGCTCCACTGAACTGTGCCCAGCCCCATCCAAATTTAATTTGAAAAGAAAAATGATTTCATCCTAAATCAACAGACAGTAAAATATGTAAAAAAAGTATTAATTGTCCTGTCATTGTTTTAATGTCATACAAAGAGGTAATATAAACTAATCAGATGGGATATCATTAAACATATGCTTTGTTTTGTTTTTCTTAAAGAAAGTTATATAGCAACACATCCCAGAAGCATTGACGAAGGCATTATTTTTAAGCTGTCACCTTGACAGTTGCCCTTTAGTTGAATTTCAGGCAGGATTTTGAACAATGCATAAGAAAACAGGAGTCGATGTTCTCATGTGTGAGATCACAGTAGGTGACTACTGACCTCGGTAAGGGTAAAGGCTTGTGCTGAAACACTTAAGATTTAGGGAGTGTGGTCCATTGTTTTCTTTTATTCTATAGTTTTTTAAAATGAGAAATCAGTGCCAAGAATAAAAATTTTAGAAGAAAGCGCACATTCTTTACCTGGAGATTATTCCACATTCAGAGTCTGATATTTCTAGAGCATAATTTGCAGCCAGTATAGCAAAACTCATTTTGTTCTCTGCTATTGAAAAACATGATTTTAATCAAAACAATTAAGGCTCAGGATGACATCTGAAATAGCCCTTTCTCCTCCAGGGCATTTTTTTCCTACTTAAGTCCAAACATTGGGGGATTTAGCATCAATCACCACACAGCAGACTTTTCTGATGCTGCAAGACAAACAGCAGGGGGAATGAAAGTTTGGTAACTGTTTTTTTTAATTTGGGATTCTAGATGGCAGGTCTAAATACTGTGCCTCAGTGGTGTCACATTGGCTGCCCCAGCGGCCCTGCTGTCTGGTATTCACATCTCCATGTACTGTCTCATCTAGGAATATGATCCAGGCCTGAAAGTTTTCATAATGTAATATGAAAAAAGCATGGCCATCATCACTCCAGCCCTACACCCTGAGAAGTCTCGGAAGCTTCTGCTTTTGCAAGCTTTGGGAGCCTAGATTGCATATAGTTTTCTTGCTAGAGAAACTGCATGTGGGGAAGCAGAAAAGCAGGAACCCTGCAACTGAGCACTAGACAGCTCAGAAACAAAGCTGGGAGAAACCACAGAAATCCTAGATCTGGGACCCCAGTGAAGCCACTTTGAAGCACATGTCTGAGACATGTGAGTGAAAAAGTGATCAGAATAGGAATAGTATGATGGGGCCACAGGACTCCCTACAGTATGAGAAATGACAAAGGAAGATAGGCTTAAGGAACTATCATAGGCTAGGTTGTTTTATAGCTACCCATAGCCAAAATATTTCTATACTCTTGACTGACTTTACATTTATAGAGTTAAATAGAATTTACTTTGCACAGTGGCCATGACAGGGTGCTCTGAAATCCCTCCTCTGTGCTTCTGCCCGGCACACCCAGCTCCTGCTTTGTCGCCTGGCTCACGACCCCTGAGGGTGCCGCTTTGCCTGTTTTTAGAGGAAGGAGCTCCTCAGCGGCCTCAAGTCTTAAAGAAAGAGATTTTTGTAATTATGTGAAGGAGTTGTTGTTTTTTTTTTCCCAAGTAAAAAACTTTGTCATGATTCTTCTTTTATTGTTGACTTTTTGGTTAAAAAATGAAAAAAGAATAATTTACTAACACAGCAAAAGCCTTCCCAGTGCAGAGTACAGCGCATTTCTTTCGCGTACTGTGCGCTTCCTGGGTTCAGCACATGCGCCTACACAGTATGTCATGTTTTCTTGCATGCACTCATTGACACAGACAATGGAACTACAGAATAATGTACAGGACTACAAGATAAACCCTGAGAGGACTTCAGTGACCGCATAAGAAATATAAAGTTCTTGTGTTGGTATATAAGTCTTGATCTACCTAGGTCTTACCCATCCAGCAGAAAAATATAAAAATGAAGTATACATCGTGAGCCCATAATATTAAGCTGAGCTGTAAATGGATATGGTCGACAATTTCTTTGAATAACTCC
The DNA here is from genome assembly GCA_004027165.1 of Ctenomys sociabilis. Classification (NCBI taxonomy): domain Eukaryota; kingdom Metazoa; phylum Chordata; class Mammalia; order Rodentia; family Ctenomyidae; genus Ctenomys; species Ctenomys sociabilis. The sequence continues at coordinate 123,612 of PVKA01000464.1, read as the reverse complement.
CTATGGTTGCAGAATGCTGGACTGTGTTGGATTGTGGTGTCGAGTTCAAGCACCTAAGTTAGTTGAATGTCAATGGAGTGCCCACTTTTGACAGGTGTAGACAAAGGAA
>PVKA01000464.1:30931-123403 GCA_004027165.1 Ctenomys sociabilis | reverse complement strand
AAAGTAAATATTTTAGTACTATTTAGTAAATAATTATTGAATTTTTGATATAATTCAGGTATAAAAAAATAAGATAAGTAAGCAACTACACTCTTAATTCACTGATAGGAGATATCTGCTAAAAATCTGTAAATATAATATCATGTATGCACCTCGTACAATACCAAAACGTTATGAAAACAATTTGCAATGTATTAATTCATCGAATCTGTATGGTTAAGGTGTCTTGAAACTGTCTGATTGACATTTGTATTTTAATAAAATAAAACTAAATGAAAAAAGAATAAAATAAAAAAAAAAAACAAGCTTTCAATGAATTGGCAGAAAACTCTAAAGTGTATTGTAAATACTATTTTCCTACCTGCATCTTGTTTTGCTCACTAATGTTCCAGCAAAGTTGATTAATTTAGAGAGTTTTCTACCTCTCTTGTATTTTTTGTTGCTGTTTGAGACAGGGTCTCCTAATGCAGTTCAGACTGTTCTCAAATTCCAAAGGATCCTCCTGCCTCAACCTCCTGAGTGCTAGGATTATAGGCCTGCACCGCTGCACCTGTCCACTCTCCTGTGTTCTTAAGGTAACTAAAGTTTAGAAAGTTCATGAGCATTAGGACATCATTCTGTATTGTGTTTACTCCAATGTTTGCTATCCTATATTCAGAAAGAAAGCACTAGAAAAGCTGATGAATGGATAGATACAAGGGGGTGATCAAAATCTGTGGTGAATATTTAAATTTAAAAATGTGTTAGAGGGCCAAGGATATAGTTCAGTGATCTAAGTGCCTGTCTGTCAAGTGCAAGGGCCCCAGTTCTATCCCCAGTACTGCAGCCATGCCTGCACTGTTCCGGGCCCACGTAGCCAGCCACTGAAACCTGGCATGGTGATGCACACTGATAGTCTCAACACTGGGGAGGCTGAACCAGGAGAATCAATATGAGTCTGAGCTGTGTGGAGACACTGTACCAAATACATAAATTTAAAAAATTAAAAATGTATTAGACATGCAAAATTGATCAAACAATTAAGCATTAACTGTTTCTTTGAATAAACCAATAGAAATTGTTAGCATAAGTATCTTACCTATCTCATTGCATGTCTCTATCTGGTAATCTGAACATCTACTTTGAAGATATCAATGTACAATCAAACAACTTAGACTGTTTTAGCTTTCCTGTCATCATATTTTGAAATTCCGTATCATTTTTATTATTTTTTATTCTTTTTAAAATAAACAAAGCAGGGGCCAGGGAGATGGCTCAATGGCATAAGTACTTCCCTGGCAAGCATAAGGGCCTGAGTTCAATCCCCAGTTCTGCCAAAATAAATAAATAATTAAATAAAAAAATAAAGCAAACAAAAAGCAGGAATGTATTAAGCTGGAAGACGCAACACCATTAAAATCCCTCAGACTGCTCGCCCCCACTCCAAGCACACATGTCCTGTAGCTCTTGATCTTTATGAAGCAGCAGTGGAAGTCCTCTCTTATAAATGTCTTCAGTATTTTTGGTAAAAATACAGGAATACCGCTGCTGAGTATCATTCAATGGAAACACAGGCTGGTAAAAATATTACCGTGTTCATCATCCACCTTATCCCTTTGATCCGGTGCCCCGTAATTTCTGCTTCTTTGTCAAAGTCAAAATTATCACAAAGGTAAACGTTTTGAGTTCATTTGAGATAGTGAGGCAGTTGGGACAGCATAACTAAGAACAAGTACAAAAGGAGTTCCAGAATTGCTACAGAAAGTTGCAAAAATGACAGACATGTTCAAAGAAAAGAGGGATATTTTGAAGAGAATTAGTGCCAATGTGGCCTTCAGTGTAATAGATTTAAAGTTGCATATATTCCGTATATCTAAACACAATGTATGAGTGAATAACACAGAATTAAGTAAAAACATATAACTCTTCTATATGACAATATATCTCATATTGAACACTAATACAGATTTATCTCTAGAAAACAAAATAGGTCCATGTTTGGAAGATAGGAATGATAATAATGTGTTCTAGAATTTTCCAAAGGTGATGGATTTCTCTTATTCTCTCAAGAAAATTATAGCTGCTGAAGTACTGAATTTAGTTCTCCAAACTCAAATAACAATGACTCAACCACTTTACCTGAAGACAGAACTGGAAGTTTAGCAGGTTTTCAAAGAATTTGCCAGGTGGTGAGCTGGAGTTACAGAGTTGCCAGAAGAACTTCTCCATGCAGACCCTGCATGGACCCTTTAGAGGGTCCTCTGGGTATCAGAAAGTGAGAAGAGCAGAAGCAGAGGTGGGGATGCTGTGTCCAGCATTACCACACAGCTCTTAACGCTTCTCAGTGGAACACCCCCAAGCATGCTTTTCATGAGGATTTCAAATCCCACACTAGACATAAAAGTATGAAGAACAGTTATTTATGACCATAGATGTGTTCAATAATTATTAGCAAGTGATGAATACATAGAAGAAGGTGGGAAAGGTGAACAAAGGAAGTATGAGCTTGGTTGTCCTGAAGGAAACCTCACACTTGATTAGAAGATGACAGAAGCGATAGGAGGCAAGACAGTCTGCCGTGTAAGTAGAACAAGAATGAGGTGCTAGTTACTAGAATAGTGCCTAAGCAGCTTTGTGCTAGCTAGAGATAAGCATTGCAAAAATCTCTTGCTACACAACAAACTACTCCAAAGCTTAGAGGGTCTAAAGAACACTAAATTGTTTTCTTCTAATTTTGCAACCTGGGATGAGCTTCTCATTGAAACACAGGCTCAGCAGGGCTGACACATATAGGTTGTCTCTATAGGAGTATTCACTTGGCCCACAAGTTGATACCAACTGTCAGCCAGAAGGTCTTGGCTGCCCTAAGAACCTCCATTCTTTCTTTGTGTGATGATGTTGACTACCCCCACTGAGTTGCAAAGATGCTGAGTCTTTTCCTCATGCAAAACATGTTTGGTTGCTCCTCAAACTCATCTCCTCAGAGCACAACTGCACTCTTGAAATTCAGGTTCTTCTTTCTTAGCCAAAACCAGGTGCAGAAGAGTTCCATCAGGCATGACTCCTCTTGATCTAAATATCTGTGAGCAAGTAAGACAAGTTATCTGTCCTTCATGTCCCCAATGCATAAGTGTAGTCAGGGACAGGATAATCACAACCTATATTCATTTCAAAGCAGGGAAAATATGAGGCATATAGTAATCACTGGCCCAAAGAAATTCTTAAATCATTCAGAGTATATACAAATACAAAGTTCGATTAAAAAATGGAGAGTAAATGTAAACATTTTTAAATGTAGTACACTAAAAGACATATTGCCATTAACCAACTCTAAAATACCCCCTCTCCTCAATTCCTGACACCTTCTGAAGGAGTTCTGAGAGCTTTTTTATGAGTGTCTTTTAATTTTTGTACTGCAGCACTCTGTCCTAGACTGATGCAAATTACTTACCTTCCAGGGTTATGTTGATTTTGTTGATCTGGTGAAAGAGAGCACAGTCTGTCTCACGAATCTGCCTTTCCACCGGTTGGTGGAAATGTAGCAGGATGCACTGAATATGTTTCACAGTTTTAAAGATACTCATGAAAGAAGACTTCCAGAACTGCCTCAGAAAATGGCAAGACCAATAGCATAAGGTTATTTGCAGTAAGGAGGAGTATTTTGAGGGAGATTAATGACAGTGTGTCCTTTGTTGTCACAGTGAATGTTTTTATTTAAACATTCAGTCAATATTTTGATCATCTCTTGTGACTTTTGGATTAAGCCTCACAGTTGCTACCTGGAAATTTTCTATGAGTGGCATGGCTTCTACTATCTGAAATGATGTTCCTTTTCCACAACAATAAGCCTACATTTGCAGATAATTTTTCTCATCCTACTTCCTATCTTTGAAAATTTGAAGAACCCAAGGAGATGGCTCAGTGGAATAAGCATTTCCATGGCAAGCACAAGGGCCTGAGTTCAATCCCCGGTTCTGAAAAAAAATTGAGGGCCTATGGAGTTCTGCTGACTTTCAGCAGAATTTATCTATTTTAATCCAATTTGGCAACATCTCTGCTAATATAATTAGCTTAAAAACTTTGTAATGTTTCAATGGCTCTTTTCTTAGTTTATTTTATTAAAGTGATATAGACAAAAGTCACAACTAATATTTTCCTAAAGAATTCTTTGTCATCTCAGTTGTGGGTAACTGTCTTAAGCTTCTTAGAAGTCCTTTACTTCTAGGTGAGGGACTCTGTGAGGTCTCTGAAATCTGACATGACCTGAGATGCCAAATTTTATAGTCAGCAACCTGATTTGATCTTTGCTTTTAGATCATTTCTTACTTTGATAATTATTTGGCACCTGGACAAACTGAGAACAAAAAACAGATTTATATTTGAATAAAGCCATCGCTAGTTCCTTCACACTGATTCTTCTCTAAAAGTTTTTTTTTTTTTTTTACTTTTTTCGTTTTTTTTTTTTTTTTCCAGAACTGAGGACTGAACTCAGGCCCTAGAGCTTGCCAGGCAAGCACTTATTCTACTGAGCTATCTCCCTGGCTTCTATTCACACTGATTCTTAATTTCTTGATTTCCACAAGGTGTAAGCACCTTTTCCACGTTCCGTCTTGCTGCTTGTGGGTATCTTGTTCACTTTTCTGCAAGCTTCATTTTTTCTATCACAAGCAGAGATTTCCTCCAAAGTTTCCTAACCTATGTATGATTTCCTTGAAAGCCTTTGAGCCATTCTCTCTGCCACCTAACCCCAAAACTGATCAGTTTGAAATGATTCCGTTTTTTGTTGTTTTTTGCAGTCACACTTGGACTGCAGATCCCAATTTTCACTTGTATTTACCTTTGATGCCTTAGAAAAGCACTGTCAAAACGTGGACGAAACAAGAGTAGTTTATTGTGTTCGACAGTCTTAGTGGACAACTGCGCTTTCTGCTCTGCCTGTTAGTGTATGGCTCACATGGGGCCTTGATTCAGACGGGTCCGAGGTAATTGGCAGCTGGAGCCATGTGCCAGGGGCCTTGGGCCTCCCTGCATGCTGAGTTCCTCAATGATCTGCATGTTGTCTCCGCAAGGGATCATCTTGAACTCTAGGGATTCAAGACAACTAAAACTTTCACAAAGTGGCTATTTTTTTTTTTTTTTTTTTTTTTTTGTCTTTTTGAGACAAGGTCTCACTATGCAGTTCAGTCTGGCCTTAAGCTCACTTTGTAGCTCAGGCTGGTCTCGAACTCACAACAATCCTCCTGCCTCAGCCTCCCGAGTGCTGGGATTACAGGCATGCGCCACCATGCCCGGCTAAGTGGTTATTTTATAAAGACACAGAAATAGGAGTTCCAAGGCCGTCTAAAAGCAGAGGTCCAGAGCAAGCACCGCATCGTTTTGCCTTGAGAAAGCAGGTCACAAGCCCAGTCTACAGTCATGAACAGGGAGGGATGCTCAGAACATCCAGCAGCTACACACACTAGCGTAAGAGATCACAGTTCCATTGTAACATGGAGGCTCGAAGACAGTGGTACGGTCCTCAGAGCAGCAGAATCAGTGCTGGCATAAAACTTTTCAGGAATTTTTGGTCTGAGTCTCTCCTCCCGAGCAAGAGCTTCTGGAGACAAGCCCACAAATCCACATTATCAGACCTTCCAGATGTTTCTGGTACAGAGTAAAAGTTTAAGAATTCAACAGCAAAAAAAAAAAAAAAAGAAAGAAAGAAAGAAAGAAAAGAACTGAATGGAATTTGTGCTATATGTGAGAAATGTTAATGCATAACCAAAGAGTAACTCTCCATATGAATTAGGTTAATCATATTCTTAAGATGGTATTAAGTTATAAAAAAAAGGTTAGTTTTGCTAACAGTGCTCCTATGATGGTGAGTATAAACCAGCCTCTGTAATAGTATGTTTATAAATCAGCAAAACACAATCTTATCTGTCTTTACGCACATGAAACATCTTTTTCTTTCACTTTCTTTTTTGCTCTTGGTATATGGGCACTTTAATATTTTACAGATGAATAAGGCAAGCTTTCAACATAGTTGTTTATGCTCATAGATATGAGTGAGGAGATAGGTATGCTAAAAAAAGAAGCTGTTATACAAAATAATTATTGCCAAGGTAGAAGCAATTTTTGAGGAAAATTATTTTTCATGCAACTTAGACTTGCAAATCTAAGAAAAACATACTGAGTCACAAGGGAATTAGCAAGTTGTCCAAAGGCCTTTCATAGAGAAAAGATTTCATGTCTGTATTGATCATTCCTTGGTCAGCTCACTGAGGTTAAGCATGCGCTGTAGTTCTAGGATGCTCTGTAGTCTTCCAAAAGGGTTCAGGTGTTTGCAAAATTAACCTCTCAAAATAGTGCAAGTGGAGCTGTCCTATTGAACTCCATTAATTGATTAAATTTTACATGCCATTAGAGCAGCACTTGTTTGATTGCCAATAAAAATGAATCATAGGAAGTAGCTTGTTAGGAATGAGAAGGTAAAAATAGAACGGATTTGAATCTCACAGGAAGCATAAAAAACTTACATTGTCGATTTCTGTGCAAAAGATCTAAGGCCAAATGATATTTGTGGCTTTAGAGACTTCCTTAGAATACTAATGAGAGTAGTTCTGCAAATAAAAGAGTTCAGCAGATTCCATTTTATCTATTATACTTTCATTCTCTTAATTATGAGTGTCAGGCACAATTCTGAACCACAGAAGCCCTGTACCAGTTCCATGCCATAAACAGTATTCTCCTGCGTAGTTTACAAGTGGTGAGAGAATGTCAAATACAAAATAAGATTTGAACTCAAGCCTGCTTGCTAGAGGCATAGGTCTTCTTATCCATGAAGTGAAATGGATGCTTTATCTTGAGTTAATTATTTTCCCCTTGGAAAATTTAATTGCATTCTGACTGTGATGAATTCCAAAACATGTCAAAACAATCTGCCCAGAATTCAACAATCAGAATTTGAAGTTGTAGCTACCGTCATGGAGTAGAAAATAAGCTCCGTTTGTAGTTGCTTTACTGTTACAGATCTTAGACACATTATTTCCCTTGATTCACAAAATTCTCACAAGGAATTTGTTTCAGTCTTACCACTTCTGAAAGCAAAACCAAAAAGCCCTAAACTGTAATGCCAGAATTGAATGCTAAGTCCTATCTTTTTCTGAAGATCCCAAAATTTCAAAGATCCTGTATTAAAATCACAAGAAACAGAAGCAAAGGGGGTTTTATAGTTTTCTTGGCCTCATTTATACATCTGAATGGCAAAACTCTGAAGAAATATAACCTTTACAGTACAGTGTGAATTTGTACTTTATTAAAAATAAATTTCTAAGTTGTTCTTCTGCTGCAGCTCTTAGTTTTGTGTTTTAACCTTTTTTTTTTTTATTAAAGGGAAAAGATAGCAGTACAGTTAGAGCAAGAGATCTAGGAAATTACCTGGTTATGGACATTAGCGAGCAAACATGCAATTCCCAGAAATGTGAACTTTCCCAAGTATACTCCAGCAGACAATCGGTTGATAGATATAGCTATGGTAACATGGCATAAATTATTTTCTACAATGTAGACCTGCCCTTAAAGAAAAGAGACATTTTGGTGCAATAGACTGCTGATTATGTCTCAGTTTCTAGGAAATCCCTAAATCTCATGACTCCATTCCATTCCCTCTTCAACTCAGTTTCCTGAGAGGTTACTAAGTATAAGGAAATTTACAGCAAAATCATAGAAAGGAAGAAAAGAGCTCACAAATAAAAGCTTGGCTATTGGAGAGGGCATGTAACAGAAAAAAATAGTGCATAGGTTTGGAAGAAAGGGCAAGTCTTGAGAAAATTCATACTACACCATGTCAAAGGGTTAGGCATGAGTTTCTACATTTTTGATTCAATGCTCTGTTTATTAATACACTAGAACATAAACTGCTGAACTCTTCATTGAAGCTAAGAGGAGGCCTAACACCATTTGCTCCATAAATCTGTAATTCCTGTGACCTGGGCAATTAGGATAGAAATTGTTTCCAATTTTTCCCCATTGTAGGCATCATTTTAGAGCTGTGTAGAATTGTGGATGCCAATGTAAACCAGTAGAAAAACAAGGATCTTAAAGCTTGTCTTGCCTGCATCTGCTTCTCTCATTTGCCAACCCAAAGATGGGAGGTAACAAGAGCAACTAAATTTAACAACAGTGGATCCTGTGTTTGCATAAGTGTCCCGTTTTAGCTAAGAGGCAACTGTGTATAATCCCTTCAGAGAATCGCATTGCTGCTTGGCAGCCTCTGTAGCAGGACACCTGCACGCTGTAGGCATACAATGCTCCACAAAGGCTGACAGCTTGGCCACCCAGCGTCACATGCTCAGCATCTGACTGAGGACATCAGTTGTTTCTTAGGGCCAGTTGGCTTTGGGAAATAACTGTGGCTCTGTTGAGACCCTTTCATTCTATGCTTTTCTTTCTGCATCTAACTGCCCTCTTTCAGACTTGGCCATGCTCTGTGACTTAGCCCAAAGTCTGGGGCATTTAACCAATTTATAAATATTAAGCTCAAAGGAATGATGTATCAGTTCCTGGAAGCATCAAGATAGCTGTGTGGATAACCAGAATGGGTTGGTATATTGTGGTCTAGGGTACAGCTGCTCCTATGGTTTCAAACCAGTGCCTTATATGGCAGAGGTATTTGCCCAGCTCTTAGCTCAAGCCTGGTGAAATGAATGAATGGCAGAAATTGATAATGAACTAAATGCTACTTTATATGAATGTGACTAGTCTGAACTCGCATTTTGCTGTTGTAATTATCTACTAAGATGACTTCAATAGGTCACTTATTCTTAAGTACTCTATTGTCTTTCTTCTTTTCTTCTTTTTTTTTTTTTTTTGGCAGAACCAGGGATTAAACTCAGGCCCTTATGCTTGCCAGAGAAGCACTTATTCCACTGAGCCATCTTTCCAGCCCCTCTTCTTTCTTTTCCTTTTCATGCATTATAAGCCAAATTCCTAGACAATAGACCAAGTTCTGTATGTGAAATAGAATATTTATTTATTCTATAAATAAAGGATGTTGGGCAATTGGATCCAAGCAGACTTGTGTGTTTTAAGAATATGGATATTCTTCCTAATAGCAATTTACTTCCTCTTCAATTTATTGAACTTCTGGGGAAAAAAAAGGAATAATTACACATTTATTCTCTACTCTAGATTGAAACCAAAATTATAGCCACCACAAAGCTTTAAAAAAACCTTCAAGACACTTTAGCCTTCCAACTCCAGAGGCACTGCAATAATAAGTCAGAAAAAAACAATCCCTAAGGCAACCTAAGGCCAGCAGCCAGGGGTAAACAGGTACTGGGTGGAGTCATAGTGGGTCAATCACCTACGCATTTTCACTGATCTCTGTACTTGAACATTAAAGGAAAAGCTGTGTTAGTTGTGCCAGAATTAAATACATTCCTTTCTGGAAAATTCTCAGGGGTAAAAGAGAAATTCATCAGATCTGAAAAATAGCTCATTTTGTACATGTGACATCTGCGAAGCTCCAGTTGATTTTGCCAATTCCCAACATTCTGAGGAGGGTATCGCACAGCCAGTTCAAAACAATACTGTGAATTCCTTAAAAAGAAAGCTATAATGCAATGCTTACAAAGTTTTAAACTCACGTAGCCCTGAAATTATCGTATTATTTAATGTAGAATAGAATACTTAAACTGATTTCATTGTTTTGGACTGATCTTTAGAAACTGTGGCCAAAATCTCTGGGGTCTGTATGTTGTAATTGTGATTCCACTTGAAATTGTATTTCCATTAACTCTTCCTGTGCCATCTGCATTTCTCCATTTCCCTTTCTATTGCTTCCCTAATTTATTTATCTTATTTATTATGCTATTGAAGAACTTGGGTCGAATTAAAATGAGGAAAAGATGGAGATATGGGCAGACTAATTTTCTTTTCCTTCTAATAGATGATCATTCATCTTGAATATCCAGCTAAAAATGATATGGCATAAATACATACAGGATTTTAAAATATAATTTAACTTTAACAAAGTTACAGAACATCGCCCCAATACATTACTGATGAAAAAAACATGAGGTGATGGGGCTGACTTGAAACTGTACAGAGAAGCATATAGCTCTTACTTGTGTTTAGGATTTAATATGAGACAGTTCAAGTGTATGGTAGGATGAGAAGCAAGCCCGCAGTCACTCTAGAATAGGAGTGGCCAGCTTTACAATCCCTCCCCTTCCTCTTCTTCTTTCTGGTCTTCCTCTTCTTCTTCTTCCTCTTCTTCTTCTTCCTCTTCTTCTTCTTCTTCTTCTTCTTCTTCTTCTTCTTCTTCTTCTTCTTCTTCTTCTTCTTCTTCTTCTTCTTCTTCTTCTTCGTCTTCTTCTTCTTCTTCTTCTTCTTCTTCTTCTTCTTCTTCTTCTTCTTCTTCTTCTTCTTCTTCTTTCCTCTTTCTCTTACTTGTCTTCTGCTTATTAATTTTCCTCTTCTCCTTCCTTTCCATGTTTGTCTGTCTGTTTTTTTGTTTTGAAACTCTAGGTCAGTTTTCCCCAAGAAGAGATGTTGTGAAGTGAGAACATAAAACACATGCAATAAAGCTCAGCTGATTTCATTCATTTTGTAGCAATTACTGGAAACACAATTTATATCAAGTTAAAGTAAATATTTCATATGAATGTTATCTTAAATTGTTCCCATTTAGAGAAAGTCATGAAAGGTTCAGTGGTGTATGACAGACAGCAAAAATGTTCAGATCATATGGACTGAAATAACAGCAGATTTGGCATGAATTTCTCGCTTGTCATTTCTCTGGCCCAAAATAAAATTTTATTTTACAGTGTTAAATATGGAATTAGTGCTCAGAGAAATTTTTTAAATTCATCTGCTGCTCCTCAGCATGAATATTTTAAGAGACACTGGTCTGAAGATAATCTACAGGTACCTGAGTAATCATGACACAATTGTCTCTCTGGCTAATATTACTTTGAGGTTTTAAGAAAGAAGAAAAAACTTCAAGGTCTGTAGTACTTTGTATTCTGGATAAAATTTGGTAAACTTGACATCTGGAATATTAGAATATTTGCTACCCATGAAAACAGCAAGCCAGCTGTGAAAATGCCTGTCTTATTAACTGCGAACTGAAACACAAAAAGAAACTGCAGTGCATGCAGGGAAGTGGAATGTGTTTGGAAGGCCATAATTAGCATATCTCGTTTCTGTTTTTTAAGATGTGTCTTAGAATAAACCTATCACCAAGATAAGGCTTTGAAAGCAGACTCGTATTTCTGTTTGAAGAGTCTGGGAGAGAGATATTTGTATTCAGTATTTCATTTCTATTTCTAGGAACTTAGAAAACATCTTTGTAAAAAAGATTTTCTCCACAGAACATATGCCAAAAGGTTACAATTAAAATCTCCTCACTACAGAAGTATGTACAATTTTCTGCCCCTAAAGCTCCAGAATATGTACTTACCCCCAAAATGCATGTATTATATATATATATATATATATATATATATATATATATATATATATATATGTATATATATATACTTATATATATATTAATAATTTAATATATAATTTAATATATATAATTTAATATATATAAAGAATATATATAGTATATATATTTAAGCAGAGCACAAAGACATGAGTGTACACTGAGAAAAGATACATGTGCCTGAACTGATACATTTGTCTCTGAATCATTACTTGAATATAAATGTGTGAGATCTGGTTATTTTTATTTAGAAATATACAAATTAAAAGCCCATAGAAATGGGAAGAGACTGAATTTAAGGGGCAAGTCAGGTCAAATTCTGTCACTGTTTTCAGTTTAATTAGGATATCTTTCTTTCAGTCTTAAATGCTGAAAAGTGTCTAACCTATTCCCATCTACTGACTGATATGGGAACCTTTCCAGCATAATTTATTTCACTTTGTTAAATTAAAATAGAAATATTTAGAGATTTTGAAATTCTATCTCTAATCTTCAGAATTCCAAGATAGGAGAAGGCACTGGCCAAGTGTATTTTTTGCCTTACACATTTTAGTGCCCATCAATGGACCAATCATCTAAGAAAACTGATAGCAAAGCTTTTGAAGGCCCACTAATTATAAGGTGAACTTACCATTAGTCATTCAACACTTTTCCTTTATGAATGCATTTGTGTGTTTTCGGAGTTGCTACTGACAAAGACTTAAGTTGCGCTGGAAAAGTCAGGAAATCTGCATTACAGATGTACTTGAAAATTTCCCATCAGCTCCCCCCCACCCCCCCCACTCCACCCCCCAGCGCTAATCCGTATCTCATTCTCCCTAGTCCTCCTTCCACACTATCTTGCCTTCTCTCTCCTGCCATGGTCAAGCACATGTTGAGCAATTCATACAATACTGGGTGCCAGTAGATGCCGGCATCTCCCTCCTCCATATTCTAAAAGAGCTTCAGGCTTCTCATGTTGAAAATAATGAAACAACACTTTAATAATAGAAAGCCAGGGGCCAGAGAAATGGCTCAGTAGAACAAGCTCTTCCCTGGCAAGTGCAAGGGCCTAAATTCAATCCCCAGTTTTACAAAAAAACAAACAAACAAATAAAAAAAACAGAAAGACACAATGCACACACAGTGAGGAAGTGAGGAAAAGAAAAAAAATCAGGAAAGAGTCTTAGTAAACTATGAGCTGAAATAAACAATTAAATTGAAATTAGGTCCCTGGGGCTGCCAGAATTAAGTGACAAGGAGTATAGTGACTATATTTAGGAGGCTACGAGGACAAAACTTGCTAGGTAGTAGTTACACATCCGGTAGGGGAAAGGGGTCCAGATCAGTGGTAGACCTTAGCACAAATGAGACCCTAAGCTAAATCCCCTGTGGCGAAAAATGTCTAGGGACATATGAAAAGATGCACATATAGAAATTCAGCTTATAAATTAGCTGTAGAGCTGGATCTGGCAAGGGGACATAGCTGAGGTGTGGTACCCAGCTGGTGTCACATTGTCACAGGCCCACCCAGTACTTCTTCTCAATCTTGATTCTTAAGAACTGTTTTGTATTATAACGTTGGAAACTATTAACATTTGTTGACTGAGTGAATCATGTTTGTTCTTGCCGCTCTTACCCTGCACATTTCCCCAGCTACGTGAACGTCTTTTCATTGAAATATATTCTAAGTCATGCTCTCATAGAGATCACTGTCTCAGTGACTGCCTACAAAGTGTCCATGTTGTACACTTACATTTTGATTTTTTACTGCTCCTTTTAACAGACCAGTAAAAGATCAGCAAGATCAGCAGGACAGGTATCTAAGCCATCCTTTGCCTGGACACATGTACACATATTTTTCCCTTCCTTCTTTCTTTTCTCCGTTCCCTTATCTCATTGTTCCTTTGCTTTGAACACTTTCTTTCCCTTTCACAGGATCTATTGTACCTTCCAGATTTTATTTACGCTTTCAGGTGCTCACACTAGGGAGACAAAACAATGGTTGCACATGTGGGTCTTATTTATTTCATTTATGAGGATGGCCTCTAGGTGCATCCATTTACCTATAAAAGCCTCAAGTTTATCTTTCTTTATAGCTGAGTAATACCGCATTGTATAAAAAAATACATCTTTTTTGATCCATTCCACAGTACTGATCTATTGAAAGGAACCATTAATGCTTAATTATTTTTTCTTCTTTTTAATATTCTTGTCCAACTTTGAATGCTTATATCTGGTAATCTGAACAACTGATTTGAAGCCAAACTATACAGCATAACAACCATTGTTGAATTTCACACATTTCATTTAGTAAAATTCTATATTGTTTCCATTTTTTTAATTCTCTTTAAAAAGAAAAAAGATTTTTATATAGAGACCATTTCCCACCTCACCTCAAATGCAACTATGCATTGAAAGGAATATATGAAACATACAAAAGCAGAACTTGAAAATTAAAACAAAAATGCACTCCATTTTCTTCATGCAGTTGGCCATCTGGATCCATGACACTGTCGTCTGAGTAAATCACCCAATCATGGACTGCAAATATTTGAAAGGGAAATTGTGTCAGTCCTGAACATGCACAGATATTTCTTGTTGTTGCATAAACAATGCAGTAAAATGATAACAGCTTGCAGAGCACTTCCATTTTTCTAGGTTATAAGTAATCTAGAAGCTGCTTGGCATGAATTGGAGGATATGTGCAGGTTACAGACGATTCCACATCATTTGAAATAAATAATTTGAGTGCATTGTTATCTGAAGGGTCCTGGAATTTATTTCCTGACAGTATGGAGGGTGGACCTTGCTTTCCACAGAGCTTATACAAAACAACCCATCACTTTAGCCTAATGAGCCTCAATTATTAAAAGGGGTCACTGAGGCTTGAGGTTATGTACCTGAATCCACACGATTGTTCCCTAAACTGGAATAGGTGCTCATATCCCCTACCTGTGGCCTAGGATTTTTTCCTGGTACATTATATTATGCTTATGTACCTTTAGATTTAGTTGTCTTTTCTTTGTTTACATGATTGATTTTTGATTATTTAGATATTTTTCATTTCCAACATTTCTTCTCTTAATACTTTTACAGGCCTTTTTATTGTCCCTAACATTGAGTTTATACTATTGCTAAAGAAAATTTTGATCTAATGTAGAACAAACAAGCTTAGTTAACTTGATTAAAAATCCAAATGAATGTAGTTTAATTGATCACAACAAACCATGGAGTTACAGTCAATTCTGAAGGAAAAAAAATCCTATAAAAGCAATTTACTTAAAATGTTCTATATTTAATTTCATTGTTTTATAAGATGGAAGTCAATAGTGACATAGTTATGTTTTTATAATTAATTAAAAGCTCCTAGGAGTTGGTGGCTTTCTGATATGAATCCACTATAAATGAGAAATACATATAAGACCTGAGACATCTAAAGTGATTTTTAAGGATAAAAAACAGAGGAGAGAGTTGGTGAATGTGTTTCCTGGATCTCCAAAACAAAGCTTAAATTAACATCCTCTCACCTGAGTGAGTTCAGATTTCTGCCTCTAAAAGAGTTAAAATTATTGAAGCTGTTGTGAAACATCAAAATGTTGTCAGTTGAATTGGATTAGAGACCCAAGCATGCCATTCCTATAGATCACTGTTGAAAATAATTTACCACTGATCTTGGTTATTATAATCAGCAAGAGGATGGCTATGGTTTAGCTTTAAAAATGATAGCCTTTATTGTAATATAGCAATGCTAATAGTTATAGGCCAACTAAAAGTATAGAAACTGAAATCTCAAAATGTCTGAAATATATTTTATATATATATTCTCATAATACACATGATAAATGATATTCTTCCAATGACATTATAATAATTAAGGTGATACAAAACTGAGAAAATTCCATCTCTTGGATCCTGCATGTGAGTAGGGTAGGAGTGCAGGATTTTGTGCTTAGAGCTTCAGAGAGTTTCATTTCAGCTCTCCATGTTGCATTCTGTCTCTATTACAGAACTTTCCAACTCTTGATCTCCTCCCTGCACCCTTGAGCTCTACTAATTAACTAACTCACAGGTCACTGTGAGGGTGCAAAGGCCATGAGGGATAGAATAAAGGGACTCTAATATTATTATCTTTATTCAAAAGGAATTTGATTTCCAAAATACCAACTATTATGTATGATATAGAGTATTTAAACACTTTCACTCTATTATTTAATTTGAATATATATATATATATATATATATATATATATATATATATATATATATATGAAATTTTGTTTTTATGAAGGGATATTGATTTCTAGGGAGCATAAACTAAACATTGCATTAATAAAAATGTATCCAGAAATCTTTGGCAGCAGTTGTCACTAGTGTGTATATGTGTGTATTGAGTATGTGAAGACTGTTACAGAAAATCCAAAGAGACAGATCACACTGACTTAAAATCCCACTGCCCTGGTCCTCCACGGCCCAGTTTCTTCCAAACACAGCACCCTCCATCATCCCCTGGGGCCAAGCAATGGCAAGACAGAGGCTCAAGTTTATGAGTGGCGCAGCCATCAGTCCCAACAGCAATATGACACTGCTAGAGGGAGTTTTCTTTGACAGTCATTGGTGACATTCATCCAGGGAATACTGGGATGAGAGAAAACATGGCTCCCACTCACCTGCAAACAATATGTCTATTAGTCTTTGGCCCAACAGCTTGCTGGGTGTAGTTTAGGGCTACTCCATGCACAGAGAGCATCACACAGATCTAAGCACTTTCCAAAGGCCACACTGCTCCGAGAACTACCCGTGAGAGCAAGAGTGCTCTCAGCTCACTCTCTCAGGCCTCCTTCCCATGAAGATAGCTCAGTAAACATCCTGACATATTTTTCAGTAAATGTGTTCCACCCACTGATGCAGAACCTCCAGGGTTTTTTTTTTTTTTTTCTTTCTACTTTTAAACATTAAATAAAAGTAAATGCAAACAACAAATTTCTTCCTTTCAAAAATTTTCACAGTTAGGATTTCTCTGAATATCTTTAGCCCCACTAAAGCCAGTAGTATTCAGTAGAAGAAAAGCCACTCCCAACACTGGAAGTGGTAAAATTCAGTTCACTAAGCAGAGCTTGCCAGCCAGGGGCTGTGGCTGTGGGAAGGAGAGCGGATCCAGGTTCTTACTAGAAAGTCGGGCAGGTCTCTTTGTATTCATTCCAACTACTATTTGCTGTGAATAGCAACCAGGCAAGCAAAGTTCCGGTACATATGCCAATTTATATCATTTATCTGGGGGTCAAAAAGACACTCTGTGCTTTTCTGGAGGGATGGTGTTATATTTATCCTTAAAAGGCAGTTTTCAATATATAAAGTAGAGCCTGTTGCTCCACACAACTTAACAGTTGAGGCACAAGATCTTGACAATTTTATGGTTGTGTTTCACCAGGCAATGCTGGGCTAAAGTCTTGCTCCAGTCCTGACCAG
This sequence comes from Ctenomys sociabilis, assembly GCA_004027165.1. NCBI lineage: Eukaryota > Metazoa > Chordata > Mammalia > Rodentia > Ctenomyidae > Ctenomys > Ctenomys sociabilis. The sequence goes on along the minus strand of PVKA01000464.1, from coordinate 106,500 downwards.
CCAATGAATCCAGCCGACACCAAGGCCTGGCCCCTTGCTTGCACAGCACTCTTGCCCCTCACCCCTGAGAGTCCCTGGTGAAGCTAAAATTCCCTGTAGCTAAACAACACATTTACCAGAGCAGGGATTCTTTATCGATCATACAGGTCATCCATAGCTGTTTGCCCTTCTCTACTCAACAATCACCCTATCGCCCTATTTCAGAATTGGATTTTCAAGATACAAGAGACAGTGTCTGAATGCAACACATATGTACCCCCTTCCTTCCACCAATAAATACAATTTTAGACCACCAAAGCAATCATTATCTGAAAAGTTCTTGTTTCTAGCAGAAAGAAATCAATTTAATTATACAAAATGTGTCTTACGTTTTAATTGTTGTTAAGTATAGCGCATTATTGACAGAGTCTCCCTGGATCTCGTTTTATGAGCTTTTACATTACTCAGATAACTTGCTGAGGAGAAAGAAAAAATCCATCATGTTACTTAAAAGAACTGAAGCGGCATTGTACCCGAGTCATTAGAACCCTTGACTGTGCTCGTAATGATGAATGCATCATTTTTCTTGCATGGAACTTTGGTAACAAATAGCACAGCCAAGTCTTTTCTAGCACTGTTATTCTGTTTTAAAAAACACTGACATTTTCTTAAACAGACATAATTTACAATTTTAAGGAGCACAACAGTGCCTTGGTGTTTGAGGGCCAGAAAGCAAACAACACTCCTTTCAGTTCAGGTTTTGTGAAAGGAGAGTCTCGTGCTTTGTGAGTTCACTAGGGCTTAAGGCCAGAGAGCCAGCGAGGAGGAAAGAGAGAGCACCAGGGCAGCATGTGAAAGTTGTGACTAACCCCTCACGTCACACTGAGGGTCAGAGCAAGCAAGGAAAGGGAGCGACCGAGCAGAGCCAGGCCCCACACGATGGCCTGGGAGGAACCGCAGGCCCACTGTTCCCTTGCCCAGACATAAGTGGCTCTAGAGTCCTTTTTTTCTACCAGCTGCCAAGGGAGGCAGCAGACTCAGTCTTGTGGACTCTTCTGAATTCTGTCCAACAGGCGCTTCTGTAAATTTCACACCAAGTTAGCCTGGCCAGTGTCCCTGTGCCCAGATCACTAACTTCAGTAATGTTTGATTTCCAGTGGTGTCAGCTGAGCCCAAGCAGATAAATGGAAGGCGGCCTAGGATGGGTCAGGAAGGCCACGCGTAAAGATAAGAACTCCCCAGGTGTTAGTTCTTGTACTAGTACAAGTTACAGCACACAATGTTCACACTCTTTGTGTCCAGATGGCATGTGCACATAACACATTTTCATTGCTTTTTACATACCCTGCCCTCCCTCTTCCCCTTCCTCATTCTGTTTATCCTCTTGTTCAATGGGAAGGAAAAACTGGAATAAAAAAACGATAAATGAAAGGAGGGGGAAAAGTATACTCAGGTATATATGCAGAATTATACATTGTACAATTGTATTGTCGATTTCTTCTGCTCTTTTTTATTCATTGTAATGAGAAAAAAGATAAAACAGCATTCAAATGGTCTCATGTAACTGTCTAGTATGACAGTTACAGTAATTAGTACATTGCATATTGTGGTCTTTCTAGTAGTTATTTAGAGCATAAGATGCAGACATGATATCTTGTTTAAACAGTATTAATACAAACCTTTCTTCTCTAAGAGAACTAAGAGAAAGTATTTGTATGTATGTCTTGTATATACACACACATATTTTTTTTTCTCACTGCACACAAAAAAAATGGTTCTTTATTATATCCTCCTTTTTTGTTTTGTTTTGTCTGAGATGAGTGTTCCATTGCACTCAGAGAAGCTGTATCTGGAGAAGTCTTTAAAGGATCTTTTCATACTTGATGCCAGACCAAAGAGTGTTGCTACCTGAATTCAGCAAAATAACCCAATATAGTCCAACAGTGCATAATGGCAGTGGGTTATCAGCACAACCAGCAATTGTCTGAAGTTGTTGATACAGGCCTTTTATAGCTCAGTGTATTAATATAGCTTTACTTTTATACCTCGTGGTTACACTTTTTCTGCTGGATGATTAAGACCAATTTAAAGCAAGACCTATATAATTAAAAATGTAACTTTTGCTCTCTGACAAGGTCAGTCAAATCCTCTCAGGATTTACCCTGGAATTATGTAAAGTATCTTGTAGGGCTTCTGCTAGTCTTTTGAAAGGAGTAGCTGATGCTTAAATTGTTTTTTAACTCTGATAGTTTTTTCCTCTTTGAAATTTCTTATAATTTCTTTGTTATTATTTCATTTTATTTTGCTTTGTTTTATTTTTCTTTAAATGAATCTTATATGTTTAAATCTGGTAATCTGAAGAACTAATTTGAAGTTAGCATGATCATATAATATAGCAACCATTGTTGAATTCCTATTACTTTGCTATCATTTCTAATGTTATTTTTTCCATCATTATTTTGTATTGTTTAAAAATAAAAAATAGAAAACTTCACCGAAAAAAAGTAACAATTCTCTTCCTACATCTGAATATCTACCTGTTAATTTGCTCATCATTTATAATTTGTTCTCTCTAAGAACACTCATATATTCCTCTGATATTGTGAAGTTTCTCATCCTGTATTACCTACAAATACTTGATTAAATAGCTGTTCCTCATGCCTGGGGAAAATGATGTCTGAAAGTGTGTGTGTGTGTGTGTGTGTGTGTGTGTGTGTGTGTGTGTGTGTGTGTGTGTAGCCACATACACCATAATGACATTTCATTTCAGCCAGCCAGGGTCAACATATAAACTGGCAGGAGTTCCACAAAACTTTAAGTGGTTCCACAAACTTTAATAGAACTAAAACATTTCTATCACCTCGTGATGTTGGGACCACTGTGACACGGCATTTATACTACATAACTCATGCATTCATGGAAATAGACCCGCTGTAGTCGCACTTGTATAAAAGTACAGCATACACAATTATGGGCAATACTAACCTTTAATAATAGTAGCTGAGCAATGTCACTGGTTTGCGTGTTTGCCATTTCAGAGTTTATATCATTGTGGCAGACTGGGCTCCTTCTGTTCACTAAAACACTGTTTAAAACGCCTGGTGTCTGAAACCATCAGCTTCACACACCTCCTCTTCACCCTGTGTTTTGATGGCATCATTTTCCCATGTGCTTGATTTAAACTCATGTTGTGTTGTTTATCATAATCCCAGTAATAAAGACTATACGACAGATATATGAATAAGGAATACAACATATAGCCTACATGTGCAGTAGGCTGGAGCACCTAGCTTGAGTAAGTCTACATCATCGTGTTTGCACAATGAGAAAGTGGTCTAACATGCATGTCTCAGGACAGGATGAAAATGTATCCCGACTGTTAGGCCACAGGAAACTGCACTTGTATGTCCTTCTCACCTAAACTCTATGTATGCATAGTCTTTGTGCATATATGCACATATATGCAGCAAAGTATATATATATGTATGTGTATATATAGTATATATACAACATATATAAGTATATATGTATATAGTGTGTATATATAGTATATATAAGTATATATATAAGTATATATGCATATATAGTATATATACAGTATATATAAGTATTTGTATATATAGATAGAGAGAGAGAAAGAGAGAGAGAGAACCTATATCTCATGTCTTCATGAGAATACTTTTCTACTTTTCTGGATGTAAAAATGTATATATTTTACAACTTAAAATCCAGTTCAACAGAAATTCATAATCCAAAATGACATTATCCCAATATAGAGGTAACAAGTCTGTATGGTTAAGGTGTCTTGAAACTGTCTGATTGACATTTGTATTTTAATAAAATAAAAATAAATGGAAAAAATATATAAAAAATATAAAAATATAAAATATAAAAAAAAAATTAAAAAAATAAATAAATAAATGCCCATAATGTTGCTTGGGGGGTTGTTTCACCAACCAGGCAAACCAGTCGCTACCAAACGTAGCTCTTGCATTCTAGTCTATCATTTCCTCATACACGTCCTCTACTATACCCTGTCATTTTATTCCTTGTCAACTTTTCCCCTTGAAAAAATTGGACTTTTAGCCAAGAAATTCTGTTCTGGATCATTTTCTCAAAATTAAACCATGAGGAGGAGGATAAAAGTCACCCCACTGCATTGGAGACACCAATAGGTTAAGAAGAAGAGCAGGGACCCCATCAAGAGTCCCTTAGGGGCTCAGAGCACATAAGTCAAGGTCTCTATGTCCCATGGCTTAGCTGAGAAGGCTTCTGCCAAAAAAGAATGGCCAGGTTTCTCCAGTGCAGTATCAGTCTTCTCCTTTGTCCCAGGCATCTCCCACATAGCTGGTCACAGTGTTGACCTATGAGAAATCACTCAAAGCCCTTTGAAAGTATTAAGTCCATAATCAATCATAAATTAGTGAGATGACTGTACCTAAGAACAAGGTAAGATGAACAGGTACAGTGTTGAATGAAAGAAGAGATGGTCTACATCTTTTGTGTAAAAGTTAGAGAAAATTGTGTTTGAAAAAGGCCTCTTTTGTGGTGTGGGAAGTCTACAGAAAACAGCTTATCAGGCAGACAAGGCAAAAAACCAAGTCAGTAGAAAGATGGACATCTGGGAAGGCCCAGGGGAATGCTGCACTGCGATGCCCTCCTAGCTTGGGTAAAATGTTAGAGGGCAGGCCATCCAGAAGTGGAAAATGAAGCTAGACAGGCAGACAGGAAATGGAATGTTGTGATCTGCCCAGCGTACTTGTTAAGCAGTTTAGTTTTTAATCTTAAACAGTGTCACTCAAAGCATCTCTGTAGAAGCTGGTGCTATGGCTAATTAATAGGTAAAACTCTGTGATAAAATACATTAACATACAGTTTCTTCAACAAAAGGTTTCCCAAAGCCATCACTACTCTATAGGAATGCATTTGAGGGCTCCAATGGGGGGATTTTGCTACATATTTCCTAAAACATGTTTGGCCATGTGTTTATTTACCAGAACACTAAAAATTTCTGTCCAGTTCCCCTCCCTTAGGACAGGCTGATGTAAATACTGGCCAGTAGTAATACCTCTTAAGGAATGGAGCAGGACAGACCTTATCAGTCTTATATTTTGACATTTTTTGACATGGTCCTCTGGAGACTGTGAAAAGGAGTAAATCCAACTTCAAAGGAACTAATTAAGAGGTAAGTGATGGAGAATAAGGTCTTCAGCCAAGGCAATAGGAATGGAAGAAGGAAGGAAACAATAAGTTTAAGAAATTATCTACTTTAGAATCACCTTTACCCAGTAACCCCACATTATAAAGATGTCTTTATATCTTTAGATATGAATCTTGTGTGACATGAGTTGAAATTTTAAAGATTATAATGCGTTTCTGATGTATCCTAAAGATGAGTGATAAAAGTCTATTCATTGTTAGTTTGTGCTTTGTCAACTTTTCTCCTTGAAAAATTAGATTCTTTTAGCCACGAAAGTCTATTCTGTATAATTTTCTCAAAATTGAAGTGAATAGAAGAGGATAAAAGTCACCCCAATCACATTGGAGGCACCAGTAAGCTCAGATGAAGAGCAGGGGCCCCCTCACACGCCACTGATTGCACAGAACACATAGGTCAAGGTCACTATGGCCTAGCACTTAGCTGAAAAGCCTTCTCCTATAAACACAGAGTAACCAGGAGCCTCCTGTCTAAAGTGGAGAGCACTAGAGGGGAGGAGAAGGAACTGACCGTGAGACTAGAAGTAACCAACCTAAGTCACAGGGAAAGAATAGAATCAGACTGACTTTCTTAGGGCCAGAGGTGAAAAGCAGAAAACGTTTCAGATCCCCTTAGCAACATCTGTGAAAAGGTGTCAATCTTCTGTCAGATCTTATAAATCCTAAACATCTTCCCATGTTCCCAGTGTCAATAAAATTTCTCCCAGTACTGTGCACAAGGAGAGGCTTGAGTCCAAGTTTGAAAGAGGAAGGGTGTGGGAAAGCGAAACCTAGTAATGTATTTTAGGAATGCCCATAAGATAAACCTAAGTAAAGGATGCTCAGTCCTATAAACATTTGCTCTGTATATCAAGAGCTGTTTCTATTTTTAGTCAAAATCTGGACTAAAGGATATCTGGAATCTTTCAAGATAACCTGATATTTAGAAATGTATGCCTATTATTTACCCCAATTTTCAGATTTTGTGGGACCTTCAAAAATGTGTTGCAGGTTGGTCTGTACCAAGTGCTGGTTAGAAACACTGTCTGAGAAGCAGACAGTGCATTTTCAAGTATTTTGCTGTTTTCTTCTGAGATTCCTACTTTGCTCTGTTACTGTCTATCCAGATCTGTTTGATCTGAGGGCTGTGTGGACACATGAGAGGCAGCCCACTTTCTTACTCTCTGTCTATCTTTTGCCTGTAAAGATTACAGGGAATTTGAATTTAAATGAGATGTTTAAAAGTGGCTCAAGCTGGTCAGAGCCAGAGTTTTTCAGGGAAATATCTGTACTGAATAAGTTTGTGGATCAAAGCCACAGGCTGTTTTCCACAGGAACTGTTGAAAACTATTTAGAATAAAACAAGTGCAGAGAAAATTCTTTTGCTAGACTGCAGGTTGCTACTAAAATTCACATCAAGGTAAATCCCTAAAGCTTCAAGTGATCCCATAGACAGGGCTAACAATAGTAACCTCTTTCCGATTTTTTCTAATTCTTTCCTTCCTAAAAGGAATGAGGCCACCAACCAAAATGTTTCACTTGCTGGAGCAACTGTCTTTGAAGACCCTTGAATAGCTAGCATATATTGCTAGTGGATGGTGGAGTCACTGGGGATGAAGAATGGTGGCATAGCCGTGAGGATGGGCTGGTAGGAAGTGCTTCACACCTGAGCTCTATCCTCACCTGCAGAGAGAAAGCCACACAATGCACCCAACAAGTTCCGTAAGCACAATATTTAGCTAAGAGCTTCTGCTAATATTTAGTACTTTGCCTATTTTTGTCAAGGTTTGCAGTTTCCAAATCCAAAGTAGCTTAGGGATTCTTTGAGTCATTTGGGCATTAGAGAAACACTGTGTAATAGGAAATGCTTCTGGGTGCTACCTGCACACTCCTGGCTTTCATCGATGTAACCCAGGTTCAGTGTAAGGAAGAAAGATCCAATGCACTCCCTGCCATGATGCAAGTTTTGAAGTACACAATTAGAAACTAGTTCCATAATGTAGTTACTAGGAAAGACATACCTGAAATGCAGGAGTTCCCTTGTTTTCTATGTGATGTTTTTCCTCAAGGCAAAAGAGCAAGGCTAGAATTACAGCATTCAAGAGGAAACACGAAAACTTCAGATGAGAGCTTTCTTCTCAGCAGGAACATGCTCAGTTCCTTGGGAAGGAGTTTGCAAGACCAGACCAGGCTCCGTTGGCCAGCCTGACACACCTACTTGCACAACCTGCTGGCAGGCCTGCTACGCAGATCTCTCCACACACACCCTTCTGTCCTTACTAAAGTGCTCTCATATTTCTGCTGCATCCTTTCCTGCTTAATTTAATGTCCATGGTGGCAGTGTACAATGATGCCGATCTTTCTGCTTGGCCATCCAAGTTAACTCCCCAGATACACATCATCATCATAATTATTTTGTTGCTGCTTTATTACAGAGATGCACTGGAATTACCTGCATCCCTAAACTGCATGATTGTTAATATGCAGTTTTAAGAAAACTCATTACAGTGCTAGGATTCTTATTCTACTTGCCTGCTTCTCAATTGAGTCTTTATAACACTGTCATGGAAATAGTCAGTTATCTTGAACTTTCAGACTTCTATATATCTTCTATTGCACTAAGCACTTTACATACACTATGTCTCTTAATCCTTAATATATCAACCTCATTCTAGGTCATTTGTGGTTCCAAATAAAATTTAGGAATTATTTCTCTAGGTCTGACAGGTATGTTGATGACAGTAAGCAAAGGCAATCTTGGCATATAAAGACAAGGCAGGAGGTATCACAATTCCTGATTTGAAATTATACTACAAAGCCACTGTGATAAAATCAACATGGTATTGGCAATGAAATAGACCGGAGGATCAATGGAATAGATTAGAAGTTGCAGAGGCATCTACGAACATACTCAGCCATCTAATCTTTGACAAAGGGGCCGAACAAGCTCACTGAAAGAAAGATAGCCTCTTAAACAAATGGTGCTGGAAAAACTGGCTTTTTACATGCTGAAAACTAAAACTTGACCAGCTCTATCACCATGCACTAAGCTAAAGTCAAAATGGATTAAAGATCTAAACATTAAAACAGATATACTCAATCTCCTGGAAGAGAAAGTAGGAGCAACTCTTGAAGACATATCGGTAGGTAAAGAGTTCATGAACAAATATATATTTGCATGGGAAACGGAAACACTTGAAAGAATCAACAATAGGGGTCAACTCTTCTTGAGGAGTTCCTTTACATCAAAAGAAATTGTCAATAAAGTGAAAAGACAACCCACAAATTTTGAAAAAAATCCTAACTAATAAGCAATCAGACAAAGGTCTACTATCTAGAATATAACAGGTCCCTCAAATTTAAAGACCCAATTCAGAAATGGGCATCTGAGATGAATATACACTTCTCAGAGGACAAAATTAAAGAAGTGAATAAATATATGAAAAAATGCTCCACATCGCTAGCCATCCATGAGATGCAAATAAAAACAACACTGAGATACTATCTCACTCCAGAAAGAATGGCTATCATAAGGAAATCAACCAACAACAAATGTTGGAGAGGTTGTGGGGAAAAGGGAACACTTCTCCACTGCTGGTGGGAATGTAGACTGGTGCAACCATTGTGGAGGTCAGTGTGGAGACTCCTCAAAAGACTAGCACTGGAAATCCCATTCAAGCTGGCTATCCCTGTACTTGGAATTTTCCCAGATGAAATGAAAACATTATATCATAGTGATATATGTGTACCTATGTTTATAGCTGCACAATTTGTGATAGCAAAATCTTGGAAACAACCAAGATGTCTGTCACATGAGGAATGGTTGCAAAAGATGTGGTATTTCTATGTAATGGAGTATTACTCAGCTATAAAGAATGATAAACTTGAAGCATTTATACTGAAGTGGATGCCACTTGACCATATACTCATAAGTGAAATAAACCAGACACACATGTGCAAATATCATATAGTCTGTCTAGTATAATAAGTCAAAAGAAGAAATACAAATTGAAATGTACAACAACAACTAAAAACAATTGAGTCAGACAGGGCAAAGTGAACAGTATATGCTGCAGGGTACTAATCAGCTTTTCTTCTGGATAGTTAGTAACCTAAGTTCTCAGATCAAAATTGGAGAAATAGAAGAGCCACAAGGCCAGCCAGCATTTTGGCCATAGCCTTTCAAGGTCATTAAAGACTCAGGATATAGGAGAACCTGTACTGTAACATCATGAAACTCAGTTGTACCCCAAATTTTCTCAACAAGGAGATTATGGAGCCACAGAGAAATGGGATTAATGATCTATAGTGTACATGAGGAGAGTCTTATGGAGAGAAAACTTTCTCTCAGGCTCTCACAGAGAGCAAACTGGTCAAGCATTGGCTGTGACTCATCCACATGGATGACACAGACAAAGGATCTACAGAGTAAGGTACAGGATTACAAGATAAACCCTGAGGGGATGTCACTGACCTCATCAGAAACAAAAACTACATGTTTTGGTATATAGGTAATGCTCTATTTCGGTCTTAACCATCCAGAAGAAAAGTATAAAAATGAGGTATACAACACGGGACCATAATAATAAGTTGAACTGTAAATGGTTACAGTTAACAACTTATTGTGGAATGCTAGACTGTGTTGGATTGTGTCGCCAAATTCAGGCACTTAAATAGTTGGATGACAATAGAGTGCCCATCTTTGACATGTCTAGACAAAAAAAAAGGGGTATACAAAGGAAGAATCATGATGTGCATATATAAACAGTACAGTTAGGATAAATATGCCATGCTTCTGTATAATTCTATGAGAAACAAGATTTGCACTAATAGTGGTTGGATAAGATATGTCGGCTTCTAGTACCATGGACAACCACTAGGAAAATAACAAGTTAGAAACTATTAATTATTGAATCTGATATAATTCAGGTATAAAAAATATGTAAACAGCTATATTCTCTTAAATTACTGATAAGAGACATCTGCTATAATAATGTCTGTAAGTATAATATCATGTATGCACCTTGTATGATACCAAAACATTATGAAAACAGTTTGCAATGTATTAATTTATCAAATCTGTCCTGTTACTGTGTCTTGAAACTGTCTCACTGCTATTTGTACTTCAATAAAATAAAAAATAAAAAAATAGCTAAAGGAGATAAGTGAGAATAAATATATGCATATATATATATATATATATATATATATATATATATATATATATATTTCAACCTCATGAAGGAAAGAAAAATCTGAAAGCATTTCTTTAATGTTACTCAGCTTGAATTAATAGTAAAACCAACACTTAGAATAAGCCAGAGACTGTGCTAGACATTATCAACAGGAAAGAGAGTCTACTCATGATTAAAATAAAGAGCAGGATTCACCATGAAGTAGATTTTGAACATGGGAGAGGCTTGATGGTTACTGAAAATGGGATTTTTATATCCTGAAAATGGGATCTTTATATCCTCTGTGAACAGCATCATCGCTGAGCCTGTTAACAGTGCAAATGTGTAGGTCCATCTTGGGCCTCTTGAATCTTGTTTCATTGTCTTCTGCACGACTCAGTCTGGACATTGGACACACGAGAGGACCAGGAGTGATCTGTGCATCTCAAGGGGCAGCAGGTATTTCCAGTAGTGTGTCTATGTCCAGGAGAAAGCAATTCTTGTAAGTATCCTTCAATTTTCTGTCTCTGCACAGTTTCATGATGATAATTTTAGTTAGATATTTTTACTATGAGTATATATATTTCCTCAAAATCTAGTATACAAGAACTCATAGATTTTTTAAAAATTTAAGATGTATTGGTCTGGTGAGATAGTTCTGTGGCATAAGTGTCTGCCTCACAACTGTAATGTCCTGGGTTTGATCCCCAGCACCAAAAGAAAAAGAAAAAAGAAAAAAGGAGGAAAAGAAATGCATTGCTTCTTACTAAGGGCTGGGGAGATAGCTCAGTAGGAAAGCACCTGCCTGGCAAGCAAAAGGTCCTGAGTTCAATCCCCAGTACCACAAAAAGAAAAAAAGATGCATCTACATAGTTTAAAAGCTAGAGAAAACAGATGCATTTCAAACTCCCACCTGCTGCTAGAATTTCCTTGCCAGCATTGCTGGTTTGCAAGGAGTCATTCGGCTTAAGGATCACTACTGAGACCCATAGATCTTGGCGAGGAAGTTTGCTCCCTGTGTTTTCCCAGGGAATTTACCATGCAAATACTGTTTCAGTCTTGCGCATGCCTGTATTTTCATGAAACTTAGGACACCATATTCCAAAATGTGGTTCCAGGGCACTGTGAAGAATGGCTGAGGCAGTAAGACCTCTGAGCTTCTCCTTAGAATGGCTCAAGAAAGGCAGGCTTTCTGAATTTCCCCTAGAGCACTTTAAAAAACTTCATTAGTGATGCCCTCCCTGACCTTCAGAGCAGGAGCTTCTTCATCTCTGAAGATAAATAAGTGAAGACAAAAACTAACAATTGGCTTTGCTAATCCCCCTCCTGTTTATTTCCATTCGAGCATATTCCTTTTGTCTAATCCATATTTCTCTGCAACTATTCAGTCTGCATCAAATCTACTGTAAAATATACTAAAGTACCACACAGTGTTTCTTCATCCACTTTATTCACTGCATCTGGCAACTTGTAACTTCTGGCCCTCCCTCGATGTCAAAGTGCCATGGAAGGTGAACATTTTCAATCTACCTGTTTGAGACATGGAAGCAGTCACAACAGTACCACGAAAGACCTTCTTGAAGGAGGACATCTACAGTTACCTGAGAAGGTGGCGAGAGCAAAGGGGTAAGAGTGTTCTAGGAGAAAAGGAACGCTGGAGAGAAATCATGGCAATGTATTTTACTATAGTAATTTCTAAATTTTAATAGTCACTGTGGTAGCATTCTCACTTCACACCTTGGCACCTCTACCAGTACTTTAAAACTCAGATATTCATTCCACTTTAAGTTTTTCTAATTTATTAGCTTTCTCTGAACTTTTTATTTCCTAAAAGATAAAAATTGAAACAAAATAGGCATTTTTGTTAATGGTTTTTATTTACTATATCATCAACGCCTATTACACTCAAAAATTAATGGTGTAGCCTACTCTAGAACTTTTCAAGCCTGGACCAGGAAGTGAGCCTGTTCAGATCTTCAGCACCAGAAAGACAGTGTCCAGCTCTCTACCAGCTCTTCGCAACTAATAGATTATGAATGTATCAATGTATCAGCTCTGGTCTAACACCTAGAATTGCTTCAGTGGCCTAGAATAAACTGGGCATGAAGACGTCAGCACACTGAATGCTGTTGGGCATTATCTGTTTCTCTTGTCGATCTTTCTTCCCTTTCCCTTTATATGGTCATTATGTCTGTTTCATTTTGAAGACCATTCTCCTGGAAAAAATTAAAAAAGTATTACAAACTCAAGTTTTTTAAAGTTAATTTTTTATCTTCTGTAACACAACCCTAGCTACATGCTCCTTGTTGTAGACATGTGTACCCGAATGCTTTCACTTATCCTTACCGCTTCTGCACATCTCTTAGCATTTTGATTCTGGCTGCTGCTCACACTGCTCTGAGCCTTGTCTCCTGAATGTTCCTGGACCACAGACCCTTCCATGCTTGGTATCTCAGTTCTGAAGAACCTTTTCACCTAACCAGGGTAAGATTATAATCATAAGGGGATAATTTAAGCTTAAAATCATTCAAATGTCCTAGATCTATTCACTTTAGTCACTAAACAGATAAACCTTCAGCATTCCCTTACACACCCATAAAATAGATAGCTCTGATACGGAAGCAATTTGAGGCTAAACCTACTCTGCCCTGAGTCCCGTGCTTTATCTTTGCCTTGATCCGCATCCATCTAACACATATACAGACATTTTTCTTCTTCAAAACGAAATTCCCCTTTTCTTTTAAAGGTTTTTATTATTCCGCCGTTTAAAATTGCTACTTGTTTTTTGGGCCATGATGATACCTCTATTTACCACTTGTCAAATGCTATGATAAGTATTTATTCACAAGTCCATTACCTGGTTTACACAAATACATTGAGGGAGAATCAAAGCTCACTTCTTATTCACTTCGTAATCTACTCCCTATGCATGTGTGGTAGTACTGGAGCCAGAGTCATGGTCCCATACCCTAAGTTACCTATACGCTTAATCCTACATTGAAGAAATACGTAGTTGTATACGACAAAATGAATTAGGATTGCTGGTGGGATTAACATTGCTAAACACCTAATTTTTAGAAGAAGACACTATTTTGAATGGTCTACAGACCCAGGATCATCACGATTGTGTTAGAAATAGGAGAGCAGCAGAAGTAAAGGTCAGAGTTATGCAGTGTGGGAAAGGCCTCAGCTGCTCTTTCCTGCTTAGAAGACAGAAGAAGAAGCAAGAAGCTCAGGAAAACAAGTGGCTTCTAGAAGCTTCAAAAGTCAAGGGCACTGGTGCTTGTCCAAGACCTCTATAAAGAAAGGCAGTCCTAACGACAGGTTATTTTTTGGCAATGAGACCTGGGATGGTCTCCTGACCTCTGGATGTACAATATAAAACATGTGTGTTGTTTTAAGCCACTGTGGTTGTCATATTTTGTTATAATAGCCACAGATACTATTATAATACAAGAATTAGTAAGTCAGTTTGATGTGAATATTTTAGGCTAACTTGGTCTAATTTTCAAGTGTACTAAAGCGTACATTTGTGGGAAAAAGATCAAGGGCTAAACAACTATTCACATACAGAATATATACAAATAACTTATTAAGTTACATAATCATGTACTTTCAGGTCAATAGATTTCATAGCAAACTTGTATTTTTTATACATCTTATTGAAATTTTTCATTGTTTCCTTATAATTTTATAAGCTTATAAAAGAAAGTCAGCATTCCACGGTTTGAATTCCACTTGAGGGAAGTATTCTCAATTCAGACGTGCATTTCAAAGAAAAACAGTCCTCTCCCTTTCTCAGGTCTGCAGAGAGCTCTTGGCTCCTCTAGGGACTCACCCTCCCAAAGTATTGACTCCTGCACCCCACTTCCCCAGTGGGGGGCCCTCGCTGGAGAGGAGTGCTAAGTGGCACCATTCTGCCAAAGTTTCTAGGTGGGAAAGGGTTCGATTTTCCTCAGGCAAGGGACTTAATTTGTCATTTAGTTTTGCACTAACTTCATGGATCTAAGGCCTGGGGTGGGAAAAAGGAGAAAGTGATTGCATTAGGGTGAAATGGACAAATAATGCCAGAATGGAAAATTGTGTTAAAATGTTGGATGTACTCCCCAAGGCGAGTCATGCTGTAATGATCATAATATACTACCTCTCTCATATCGCTGGGAAGTATAAAACACAACAACATACCTACCTTTAATTAGCTGTATTTAGTATTTTTACAGCCGCTGAACATAGTACTTAGATTACCATATATTAGCATATAATTTGCATACATACCTCAAGGTATTTGGTTTAATTGCTATTACCTTTTCTGGTCCTATTTCACTAGTGACTCTAATGGAACACAAAGAAAAGATTCCCAGCTCAATTCTCTGTACAATGTTGGGAGTTTTATAATAGACAGTCCCATGTTAAAATATAAAATTCTTGCCCCCAAATGACAGCCCCTTCTTAATGTGGGCAATTGGCTCAGGTGCTCATCTGTAATACCTTTCGTGCCCAAGTAAAACCATTTTCTTTCATTCTGAGCTCTATAAAGACATATCTTATAAGTAAGCATTTGGGCATAAGCTGCTTCATCTTTGTTTAAAAGATAGTTGCACACACAATTTAATGACTCTTACTAGTCTATCATCAGCTAAAGGCTGAACGAAAGAAAAATAACAGCTGCAGCTGGAGAATTTAGAGAAAAGTCAGAGGTCAGTGCCTGCATCTGCATTCATGGGGAGACGGAAAGGAAAAATAAAGGAGTCCTCTTTATTGCAAGTCAGCACTATTTCAGAAAGCGCAGATACTGACTTAATTACCAGCATTCCCTTTTACTCTGCAGTGCCAGGGTGGGCTATAAATCGATACCTAGGGTCACATTGCTAAAAGCATGAAAACACTCACTCATTCTAGCACTGGGGAGCATTGTTTTCTGCTGCTCCCTGTAGCATTCCCAGTGTTCTATATGAAAGAGAGACAGGACTGAAGTCATCACTGAGGGGATGGGGCCCATGTGACACACACCTTTGGAAATCCAGGTCACTCGATATTGGGGTCTAAATGCTCACAGTTTCTTGTTGGCCATGGTTGATTCATTTATATTTTGCCTTTATACTCAGTCTGAATGTCTAATTGGATAAATAAATAAATTTTACTCTGAACTAGGTGTCAATTGAAAAGGAAAGCTAACTTTTGGGGGGTTTTATTTGAGAAGGATGGTTTATAATTAAAAACTGGTTTCAACATATTTAAGACTGCTTACAAGATTTTACACTCTTTTCTATTGAAAACATTATAATAATTCTTACATTTGATTTTAGGATTAATACATCTGAATAATTTCTACATCTAATCATCTATCTGATTAGATGAAGTAGGGGGAGTTTGGCTCTGTTTGTAAAAATGGGTTGCTAGTGGAACTATCTCTGTACAGCTTAAAAACATTATACTACCTGAAAAAGGTAACAGGCAAAGTGAGTGAGTAGCCATTCCTAGGTAGAGTAACCTTAACACAACAGGCTTTGATTGTCTATCTAACGAGTCAAAAGGGATTCCTAATTTGTTTATATAAAAGGTACTGCATTTTGGATACCACTGATGTATGGTTCAAAGGGTAATCTGACCACCTCTGCATGGGAAGAGCACATCAAAATTTGTCTGTTCCAGTAACTATTGCTGCCACCACTGATCAGATCAGCCATAGAGCAGGAAGATGTGGTTGCTAAGACAAACGAAATAACTGCATTGATTTTGCCAGGGGCAAAATGAGCCACATAATGGATGTAACATCTTTAAGTATTGAAGTCTTGGGGCTTGGTCTATGCATTTTGAAGCCGTCTATAATGGTTTAATTTCCATTGGGTATTATATGCCATTAAGTAGACTTTGAAGTAGAGAATCTACCACTGATAGATTCATGAAAATAGCAGCAATACCTACAAAAAATTCTTTTTCATTCTTTTTTTCTTCATAACTATACACATATTTTTAAGAGATTTTTTTATAGAGCTTCTTAATCCAGTGCAAATATTCATTTTATTTATGTCATCTAGGTTAATTTTATGAAAAGTACTCTATGGTATGTAAATAGTACCTGGTCATTATTTCACTGACTCACATCATTTTGAACAGGATATAAAGCCCTTAACAGGGATGGAGTCTAACTAGAGCTCATCTCCTTTTGTTACAAGGGATCAGCTGAAAAGAAAACTGCAATCCAGTAACGAATTCATTTGCAGGGAAATTTTCCAATAATTAAGACACACTACTCGATACTTAGCTTTAGGGCGACAAGTGTTTGTTTATCTGATTATCTCTGCAAAGTGCTCTACTGATAATGTCCAATGTGCTCCCTTTTCCAGAGTGGACAAAAGGAGATTTAGCTGGGATAGAATTTTAACAGAGTAGCAACTGACATTTTCCTAGACTGCACCTTCAGAGAAATGTGAAGTTGAGAAATCCATTTGCTGTTCTCTTATGAAAATGAGGAGTAGTTGGGAGCGGCTGTTCAGTTACACCACAATGAGCTCTCCAGAATGAGCACACATATTATTATGACTGCACAGATTTCAACACACGAGTCATAACTGAAGTACTGCATACTCCAACTTCAGAGGGCAATCTGCCCTGACATCTTGCTGCCCATCTTCCCTTCGGGGATCCATTGAGCGCACACACATTCCATCAGCCTGCATTTGCCAGCATCTAACGTCCCTCTAGGGCTTCGCCATTACCCAGCTTGAATGCTAAGAAGACGCTCATAATTGCTTCTTATGACATTAGACAAGAGGATTCAAGTCTCGTTTGATTGTAATGAGCTTGAGGATGCTCAGCCTTTTGTGGGTCCAGTCACATACAGACCCAAACTTGAGCAGTGTTTGTGGAAATGGAATTGAACTCTCAGAGTTGAGCACTAGGTGTGGACTTCATACGTTTCAAATCTTTTCTTATTCCTTTTGGCAATCTGTTGATGAAAATGAAACTAACATCAATTACAAGATCTTTCAGCAGGAAAACTCAAAGTTCTTTCCAAACTAATATTTTGTGATGCTATCATTGATTTATTTTCTTCATATTGCAGATGACCAGATTAAATGGTGTGTGTGTGTGTTTGTGTGTGTATGTGTGTGTGTGCATGTGTACGTGTTTAGAATGATGGACAGAAAAAATGATAGAATCAGCCAATTTTACCAATAGAACAAAACAATAAAAAGGAAGAAAAATATGTCCCTCATATCCAGCTATGTGCCTTCAAGCCACCCATTTAGAATTAGGTGAAACATCTCTGAAGCTATGTGATCATGAAAAGCATTTTAAAACTTCATTGGGAGGAGGAAGGGTCTTAGGGTATTCAGGGTCCCATTGCTAGATCGGACTCTTAGTGATCTGCCTGTTTACAGCCTCCCAAGAGCTGAGATTACAGGCACATGCTGCCACACTCAGTCTCAATTGTCATCTCAGCGTGCTCTGGGAGTGGCCCGGCACAGCAGGCCAGGGGATTGAATCTCTGGCCCATGCGTTAATATTTTTTTAAATTAACATTTAAAAAAAAATTACCAGAAAGCCTCTATCCTGCTTTTATGAGGATGGAAAGTCAAAAACAAAAAGCCTTTTATAACAGCACATAACATGGACCCAACAAAACCGAGCAAAAAAAAGGGACAGGACTTCATCTGACGTCTAAGTGGAGAAAGGCGCACCCATCTGAAGGGCTTGGGACGTGGTGGCTCTGTGCTTTGTGGAAGCCTCCATAGCTCCATTTATTGGCAGTGGTAACCAGATGGCTGGAGGAGGGAAACAAAGATGAATTGGATCCTAATGGAAAGCACACTGAGACCCCAGGGCTTTCATGCCAAGCTGAAGCTGAAACTGGCCAGAATGAGAGCACACAACGGGAGAGTGTTACAGGGAAGCCACTCGCGGCACACAGGTGCCTTCGCTGTCCTACAGTAAGCGGCGAACAGCATATTAATTGTACGCCTGGTGGGGTTTTTTCCCTTATAAAGTAAAAAAATGCCTGTGGCCATTCTGTAAAAAAGCACAAAGATACCCTTCGTCTCCAGCCTAGTCATTAAATAAAATTACGGGAATAGAAAAGCTCTGAGTTACAGTTCTCGTTTGAAGGGAAACTTGATAAGAATTTTTAAAATAATATGCAGTCTTTGTTTATCTCCCTGACAGACTTCAGCAAGTCACTTTACTTTTACGTGAAGACATTAGATGGAAGAGAAATGAACTAGAAATGGAATAAAGTCCTCTGATTTTGGTTTACTTTTTAATCTTTACCAATTAACTGAATGGCCTCAGGCAATCTGTCCAATCTCTTAATTTGTCTCTGTGCAAACATGTATGATGCATGCTGCTTTCTAGTAGAACAAAATACTGAGCAGTGTGCTGTATGATCCTTGCATCTCCCTATCTGGGAATGCTAGGTTCATTTTATCAGACTCATTGACCTAGTTGCTCCTTATTTAAAAAAAATATAATGATTGAAAACAACAGATATTAATAGCATACTGAGAATTCACCAAACCTCGGTAGGACAGGGAGAATACATGCTAGAAATAGAAGATGAATAAATGGATTTGTCATGGAGGAGTTCAAAATACAGTAAGAGCGCCACACACTCCCAGCAAGTCACATGGTACAGTGTCTGCAATGTTGACTTCGCAGGACTGTTGTGCTGCAAAGTGCCAGAACTACACTTGGTTTCTGCCTGTCAACCATGAAACTCTGTAAGTCAATGAACTCTAAATGTCAGTTTTCTCACCAGCACAGTAAGAATAATTGCAGTTGCTATGAGACTTAAATCCCATAATTCATATAAAAGGATTAGTGCCACATGACAGGTGTGAATCAATGCAAAAGTATTAAATATTAATTATTTTTGTATCAAACAGATGAGTGTACAATGTTGTCAACACAAAGATGAATATATAAAATTATTTAATAATAATATGAAGGCATTTACATACTGTGCTTTTGTAAAAATGATTATAAGATCTATCACAAGCTGAACTCCATTCCTAACCCCAAATTCATATGTAAGAGCCCTAATCCATAGAAATTCAGAGGGTGATTATAATTAGGGACAGGGCTTTAAAGAGATGTTGAAAGTTAAATGAAGTGGTCAGGGCAGGCCCTAATCCAGTCCAACTGGTGACAATCTGAGAAGAGGGAATTTGGATCCTGAGACACCCAAGGGATTTGGCTGTGTGGGGAAGAGACCACGAGACGCCATCCTGAGAAGGGAGCTTTTGCGTGACCAGCAGAGGGGCCTCCAGTGACAGACCTGCTGACACTTGAATCTAGGATGTGAAGCTCACTGCCCTGTGAGAAATGGATGTTTCCTGTCAAAGCCAACTCTCTCATACCTTGTTATGGATACCCCGGCAAAGTCATGCAAAGGCACATGTGGTAAAGAATTAAAATAACTGCTTAAACACCAGTGATGAAAAGGATATACACATTTTGCCTTAAATTTTTCATTTATTTTTGGTGGAACTGGGGATTGAACTCAGGCCCTTTTGCTTGCCAGGGAAGCACTTATTCCACTGAGCCATCTCCCCAGCCCCTACATGTAGTTTTAAAAATAAATATAAATAATAAATGTACAGAATAAAAAATATTTAAATAATCAAAGAGTATAAAATAAAAATAAATTTCTTCTACAGGATGTGGACAGGAATTATTATCAATATGTTTATGGGTAAAATATTTACAGAGAGTGGCATGTTAATTGATGCAGAGATGGCACACGATGCCTGTGCTCTCAGGTGTGCCTCAAAATAAGCTTAGCATCCTTACTCATTCATGTAAGGCTAAAGGGAATCACCATAACCACCACAGACACCCGAGGAAGCAAAAGCAGGCTACCTTCCCTGGTTTTTCGAATGGTCATGTGATACCACGTTCAACACACACTTCTTATGTAGAAGGAACTAAATAAATACCTGTTGATATGCTTGAATAGTATACCTTTGACAATACATTTTATAAATGATATACATGGCTTCAGTGAATATGATGAATTCTGTGCATCAGATCTTTGTATAAGCAACTAGAAAGTGAAATGGCATTTATTCTAGTAAGAGGCATTCCACTAGATATTTTGTCATGTCGCCCTATTTCTTTCATTTGATATATATTCATTCCTGCATTTAGTGCCAAACAAACACTTGCATTTAATTTTTACTGTCTACAAGTGTCAGAGAATCTAAAAAGTAGGAATCACTTTATCTGACAAAATCGTGGGCCTGAGGGCTAATCCAGATCCGCTATTTTCTTCATTTTCTTGATGACTCTTTGTAGTGTCCAGAGAACTGGTGGAAAGAGAAAAGAATTATGAAAATTTTGAAAAATGATTGCACCTGCCTGTTGTGATTATATTGTCCTGAGCGAGTAATTGATTTTGAGCTTCTCCATCACTTCACTGAGAAGAATATGTCTCAAACCCTTAACGCTGTGTAATGCCTTTAAATTCTGTGTAGGGGTCACAGGTTCACCTGCCCTGGTTTGCTCGGGCACCTGCGTTTTGCTGATCTCCTGGCAGGGGTGGGCTCCCACAGGCTCACTGAAGCTCTCCAGCTCAGGGCCTGACAGTGGGCGGGGCCCTCCAGCTTCTCTTCATGACTTCCTGCTCCCAGCAGGCATTGACAAAACTGTTGCATCATGGTGAGTTCTTAGTTTAAATGTCTTATTTAATAGGGGCAGGAAGATGGCTCGGTCAAATAAGCACTTCCCTGGCAAGCGCAAGAGCCTAAATTCAATCCCCCGTTCTGCAAAAGTAAATAAAGTCTTATTTAATATTTTGATATTCTTTCATTATCTATTTGGCATTGGCTGGAAAAATGTCACCCTTGAAAAATTATTTTTTTTTATTTTTTGCATTTAATTTAACATATAGGTTTGATAAAAATATATTTAACATTGATTTTATATGTTTTAATATTTATAATTTAAACGATTACTGTCACTTGAAAAAATTTCATAAAAATTTTGATTAAAATATTAAAGTTAGATATTTATATTATAATCCTAGTACCAACCTCAGTATTTAACTTATAGAAAAGACTTAAAATATGTCTGAGAGGAATAGGTGGGCATATTTTATGGTTACAATCTTACTTCATTACACGAGAATAAAATAATAAGAAGGCCAGGGAGTTAACAAGTGCTTGCCTGGCCAGCACAAGGTCCTGAGTTCAATCCCTGGTACCACAAAAAAAGAAACAAAATATAAAAATAAAATTCAGTAGAGAATTGCATAAGCTAATTTCGAAGGAAATAGTGGGGAATTATAGGGAAATTGAGTATCAATAAAATGTCATGGTACGCTTGTGAAAAACTTCACAAACTGTTGTTCAGAAATAAAGACAAAAAAATCTGTTCAATGCCCTAAATCCACTTCTTCCTTAAAATCAAGTTGTTCACTGCTATAAAATAAAAATTAAAATACAAAAAAATAAAGAAATTTGTTCAATGAAAGTAACTAAATAAATGTATTAAAATAGACTGTATGTTTTTTATTATATTTTCTAAGTCATCCTAAAATCATCAGACTGCATCAGAATATTCAAACCTGCACAATAATAAAGCAATTTTGCTTTTGCAATTAAATTTTACAATGTTTTATTCTGACTTAAAATAGAAACTCTAGCTTTTGCATGTGCGTTTGGGTTTTGTCAACATGAAAGCTTATTTCTCATAAAGTGCATGATGATCAAGATATAAAATTGGTTTAATCACTTTTCTTATTTTTAGCGATATGTGTGGGGGGTTCCCTGTGGTCTGTAATCCCAAGGGCAACAAATAGTCAAGGTGATGCTGGTGACTGAAATATCTTAAGCAATGAGGTAGCCTGATGGATTCTACATGTGAGAAGAACTACTTAGGTGAGTTCAGTAAGACCAGGTAGGTGGCTTTTCTCCCTCTTGGAAGCACTGTTTTAGCTCACAACCTAAAGATATAACTCAATGGAACACGTTTTCCGGTAACATATCACACTCGTAGTGCTGAGCTCTTGCTACCATGTCTTTGCCAGCAAGTTTCCAGTCATGGACACATTCAGGTTCAGTCTAGGCATCCTCCACAGGTCAGGTTCAGGTTTAGGGGAGGAGGCAAGAACCAGAAGGTGTCTCCTGGGCTAAGATCTGAAATTCACATGATGTCACTTTTCATTCATTCTGTTAGTAAAAACAAGATACAGGGCTAGTTCACATTCAGAGGTAAGTCATGGACTCTTTTCTCGGTGGCAAAGGCACAGCTCAAGTAAAGAAGAGGCTGGGAAGAAGGACAGGCCATCTATAGGCTATCTCATCATATTACAGAATGTTCAAGAAACAACCATCAAGTGTGACAGGGCCCTTGTGTCCTTTGCTGTGTATCTATTCTGAAATAAGCCATCAGATGAAATTAAAAGAGACATGCTGGGGTAGACTCTAGCTCCGAAATAATTTTCAAGTAGACATGCACTCCTTAGCCATAGTTTTAATTTAAAATAGTATGAATTACAAGGTGCCAATATTTGACAATGAGCCAAGAAATAAAAATATTTGCTGGATTTCCCTCTAGATTTCACTAGCTGTGCATGAACTGCCAGATATTCCTCCATGGTGGGACTCCATTCCACAGGTTGTGGTGATCAGAAGAACGTGCCTGGTCGGAGGTGATTCTCTTCTTTGATGTAAATAAGCAGCTTGTCTCCATAAAATTGTTCCTAGCTTGATCCTCTGAAATATCCTCAGCAGCTATTTATCTCTGTCCACAGCTCTGTGTCCCATAGAGACGTGTGTGGGTCACTTGATATATCTGTCACCAAGAGGCTGAACCTTATTATTTCTCATGCTGACATGGTTCTGTGGAAAGACATAACTTGCTGATGAATTCTTATTTCTGCAACAGATAAACTGGAAATTTATAAGGAGAATTCACCCTCTGTTAAGGTTACAAGATTCACAAAAAATACTGCATGAAGCAAGAGTATTTTCATTATCTATTTGAGATTCAGATTTCATCTGGAAACCAAAACTTGCTGTAAACTTTGAAGACAAGGATTAAGAAATGAACAAATGAACATTATTTTTTTATTTGTATTAGTAGTAGTAACTTCATTTTAAATTTCTAAAAGAAACCTTTCCTCTCTATTTGCAAGGAGAATTTTAGTTCACTCTTATCACATTGTTGTTTAGGTACTAACTACCTTTACCTGACTTCTTCTGTGGTCTCTTTCTCAATTACTGTGGACTGGACAAAGCCACAAAAAGATTATTCTGGAGTTGGACTGCCTGGAACTTCAACACAAAGTGGTAGGAAAGTCTACCAAAGGCCACCTACTGCCATGAAACCAATAGTCAACAAGTGACATAAGGAAGATTTAAACTCTCCTAGTATGTGTCTCGTACAACTCTTCCCAGTCCATCCCAGACCTTTGTTCCACTCTCATCTCTACAAACTACCTTTCTCCATACCTGATTAGTCTAGGAGACATTTAAAAGTGATAGGTGGAAGAAGTATTTTCTAATAAAATATAGCTGTGGCAAAACTTAGACTTAAAACATTAGACTTTTAGGTGGAGACAAAGATCATCCGCATAAGTGCCTGCCTGGCAAACTGAACATCCTGAATTTGATCCTCAGCACTGAAAAAAAAAAAAATTAGACTTCTTAACTGGGGAAAATGAAACTAACTTTCTAAAAATATGAATACTCCAGGTGCTTCTTTCTATTGCCTCTCTGGACATTTTTAAGGGCTTTTATTCTTTCACATGAATGTACAAAGTACATACCTGTTCATGTTTTAAGATTAAATTCAATTTTGTAAGTAACATCACTTTGGTAACCTTTCCTCAGCCCTCCACACCAAACTGATGCACTTTTTGTCTTCTCTCTATTTGAATTGAAACATCTGTCCAGTTTATCCAAGTTGTCCTGATTTTTGCCTCCCGAGTTGTATATTCAGGACCCCTTCCCACTCCTTGTTCAGCCCCAGGCCAGTCATGATGGTGGGTCCCTTCTCACACTTCTTAGAAGCTGCCTTGAAGAGTCAGTGCCAGTACATCCATTACCAACACTAGTATTTGCATCCCTCATGTAAGTTCAGTGCCAGATACTTCATAAATGTCCAATAAATGTCTATGTGGTGACTGAATACAAGAAAGCATCAGATGGCCTATGGAAGGAGAAGCAAAGGGAGAGGAGAGAACACAAGGTCAACTTAAGAAGGGAAACACACTGGTGGAGTGGCGCATCGAATGTAGAGCTGCAGCCTCTGTCCTGCTCCATCCTTAATACTCCCCATGATTTTCTTCTGTGGGTAGTTTCTTAGTATATGTTTGCAGCATATAATGATTACATTCAATGTGAGAAGCTGGTCCATGTCCATAGCCCATCTTGACTCTTTGCTTGTCCCCTCCCCCATTTTTGGTCCCCTTCCCTCTTGCAAAGCTTCATCTCCCTGCTTCTTACTGTCTTTTGCTCTTTAATTTATTTATATCTTGAATTTTTCATATAAGAGAAACCATGAAATATTTAAGGTTGTATATCTGATTTATTTCACTTAGCATCATGAGCTCAAGGTACATCCATTTGCCTAAGAATGATCCAAGTTTATTCTTCTTTATGGCAGAATGTCAAAAGCATTTTTAAAAAATACTAATGATTTTACTCTATAAATTTTATGAAACCTCTGGAGTTAATGGCCTTGGGATAGGATTTTTAAAGATCCCCTCAGGTATTTCTAAAGGACAGATAGTATTTATAACCACTGGCTTGTAGCTACCTGAAGTCATTCAAACACCTAGCAGTAGATAGATTCCAGAAAAAAAAAATACTATAAAATTAAAATGCGTTCACAGAAGGGCTGATTCTAAGAGCCCTCTAGTCACTTCTGTGTGGAGGATTTCTTCTGATCCATAATTATCCTCTCAATTGCAGAATCCCAGCTAATTTCTAGAGGAAAGAGGTAAAAAGACAGAGAAATATTTTGGATGATCATCCCTACAAACTAATGTGTATAGTGAATCCATCCTAAAATAATTGTTTGGAAAAATACATAGCATCTGAAGTTAGCAAAAGAAAATAGTTAATGTTAGCAATTTGTTTCCATCTCCAGTAAATAGACTGCTACTGGCAGGCTGAATAAATGTGCACCAGACATGGCCTTCAAAGCCATTGATCTCAGAGGTTATAAACAACACCCTACTGACCCATTGGCCCGTGTCCTTGGATTAAGAGAGCTTTCATTGTAGAGTCTCCTTTGTAGTGCGTTGCTGCCAATAAAGAAGCCTACTTTAAAAAATATATATTGAACCAGGTTATATGTGATCATTAATCACAGACTCTCCCTCGGACTCCCATCATAAATACTGCATCTGCATAAAATTCCCTACTGAAATCATCTTGCCATCTCTTCAGCCTTCTATGAAAAGCAGACAGTTTTGCAGGAAAGAGGAAATAAAAAGACACAGGAAAGAAACAAAGAACATGCACTGTACTGTCTTTCTAATTTTATCTTAAAATACTGAGGTCTTTCATAATCATTTCTGAAAATTATTTCAAATTTTGTTTGAAATGAATATAAAATAATTTTGTACTTGCTGGCTCTGCATCTTCTAGCGCCATTGGAGGGTCACAATAAACATAGTACCTTTACTTCATTTTCACATTTTGATGCATCTTAGTTACTATGTGTGTCTTCCATATTTCTGTGAAGCCAGAGGTTTGCACAAAATGACAAGCTCAATATTAAGTCCAAAGCATAAGAAGGGCCTCTGAAGCTTCAAATTCAGATGTCATAGTGCACCCACACTGCCCCAAGCAGAGTGGTCTCACATAAGTGATACTTCTCTTGTTTATTTTTATTAAAGTGACATCAAATTATACAGCCTCATATAAGATGCCAATAATACAGAATTGTAAAAGTAAATGTGAATGACCTTTTTTATCAACCCTCATATCCCCTCCAGAGGTTATTGCTTTCAGCATCCAGGATGTAAAATGTTCCCGTTTTTAAACAGAGCTTTCCAGGAGTTATTTAAAATTTACTTCCTTCTCTAGACTCCCAGATACCTATTTTTTTCAAGCATTCAGATACATAGATGGATGGAAAGAAACAGAGAAGGAGGGAGGAAGGAAGAGAGGGAGGGAGGGAGGAAGGAAGGAAGGAAGGAAGGAAGGAAGGAAGGAAGGAAGGAAGGAAGAAAGAAAGAAAGAAAGAAAGAAAGAAAGAAAGAAAGAAAGAAAGAAAGAAAGAAAGAAAGAAAGAAAGAAAGAAAGAAAGAAAGCAAGCAACTCTTGGTTTTTGAGAGCTGATGCTCCAGTCTTGGGGACCCCCAGGTACCTCATGGATTTATCTTGTTCTTTAAGCATGTGGGCTCTCCAGAGAGCACTGAACAGGGGGCACTTGAAGAAATTCTCACAGTTCCCTAAATTAATCCAAAATACTCAGTAAAAGCATGGGGAGGAAATCAGGTACTAAAAATCTTGGGGGAGCTGTTCAGGGCGGTGGGAGGACCACAGAAAATCTGGGGGCCCTCAGTGCTCACATTTTCTTCCTTATCAGCACACAAGTCTCTTCTGTGGATGGAGAATTTGCAAGGATCAGAGCAGAGAGTTGAACCAGGATGCTCAGCAGATGGAAGGCTCCTGAGGCAACACACGCTTCTGTTTTCTGAAAGACATGGGGTTGGGCTGCATCCATCTAGCAAGTGGCCAAACTTGCCTGTCAGGCTGATGAGCAACAGGGATTGTATCAGTGATTCTCAGGCAGAGAACACATGGGCCAGAATGGGTGTCGCCCTTGGTTATGTGACTTAGGGCTTAATGAATATTTATTACCTACTTGACCATTCCATGCTGTCTTGTCCATCATGAGCACACATAGCCTCCAACTTCTGTATCTACATCCAACTTAGATTCCAAATTTCCTCATCCTTTGCTTAGTTTTATCAGTTCTTATTATGTATATTTTATATTCCTTAAAGCAGAATAGAGTACTCATAGATGAAAACTCTCAATAGCAGAGTGCAGTGTTAAAGCACTCTCAACATGAAGCCCTAGATTCAAGTTTTAGCAACACCACTGGGAACAAGGGTGCAGGACATCATTCTGCTGAGCTTCAATTTCTTTCTCTAAAAGGTACGGGGAGTGGTAACTCCCAAGGTGCCTGCCTGGGAAGGTAGGTGTGTTGATTAAATAACCTATTTGGCTGTCATCAGAATAAAGTCTGCCCTTCATAAAGATTCAGTAGTCTAAGATCCCATGAGTTTTGCACTTGGAACAGAATGTTCTCAAGTGGAGGCAAAGGGGACTAGGAGAAGATGTCAGTGTGGTTTTGGAGGGAGAAATTAGTCTTTCTATTTACAGGGCAGGACAACATGTTACAAGGCACTTTAAAGTAAATGCTTTTTTTTTTTTTTTTTTTAATTTCAAAACAACTCTCTAAAGCAGGCACAAAACCTCCTTGCATAGACCATGATCATGAACCTGAAGGTCAGAGGGTAGCAGCATCCTCAGAAGTATGTACACATCTGTGAGGTGGACAGTTCCAGCTTGGATCCAGGTCTGCCCACTCTATCTCAACATAACTTCTGCCACCAAGAAGATTAGAAGAACATCTTTTTGCCTGAAACAAATGGGCTTCCAAGCCCCATTCCCTCTTCCTTCCACACACTAAGCTGAGATTATAGTTAGAGAAAAGACTCAAAAATTGCTTGTCTCCAGCCCTTGCCACAGTAATTAATTGACACAATTGCATCAATATCTTGGAGCTGCTTATTTTGAGTGATTTTCTGGATTAAAACCATCACACTTGAGAACATGTGCGAGCCTGGAAATGTGACACACCCAAAAGGATTATCTCAGAAAGGGTAGGCAGATTTTATTTATTTCTACAGGAATACTATAAATGATTATATTATAACCAATTTGAATTCACCTTCATTCTAGGTGGAACCTGTAGCAGTGAAAGTTGAGATTTGCTATTTCCTCAGAATGTAAATTCTTTCATTCAAAATGCAGCTTACCAATACAAGCAAAATATAGACACAAAGAAGTATTTCCATGCTTCATTGCTCCGTTTATTTGCACATGACACATGTGAGTGTAGCCTCAAGAGTTTATTTTTTCGTATTTCTTGACCTCTGTGAAACCTTTCTGTTGAGTCAATGCTCAGCAACCAGTTAATGGGAGACACAGTAATATAAAGAAGTGCTGATGAGGTAGAAGGAAGTAAATGAAGAGATGGGTAACTATTAGCAGAGAATGGGGGTGATGGAAGAGAGAGAGAGAGACAGAGACAGACACACACATGTACAGAGAGAGACAGACAGAACACATGCACAGAGAGGGAGGGAAATGGACACACAGACAGCAGACAGCACAGCAAAATTTAACAGTTACCCAATCAAACCTTTAAACTGTTACATTTATGCTCAAATTGGTTAAAGGTTCCAAGATTATTTTCAAATTCCAAGCAGTCATACATATCCTGACCCACAAAGCCCAGCGTCAAGGAGGCTCCCGTGCTGCCCGTGTAGTCACAGTCTAGTTGACTCCTGGTTCCTATGGAGAAGTAAGGTATGATTTCTACTCAGAAGTGTTGAAGTCTTTAAAATTACCGATTCTATCAAAGAGAAAAATTTGGACATTTTGCAATCTGTTTGAAAACCAAGTCATTTTTTTAAAGTCATGGAAATATTCCTTGGGCGGGGGGACTTGAGGAAAGCAGCATTTTTCTCATAGGGTCCTTCTGCTGGGAGAGCATGAACCCAGGTAAGGCCAGGAGTGACAGACTGCAGGCAACAGATGCCCCTTCCTGGGTCTTGAAGTAAGAGAAAAGTTAGGAAGCATTGGAGGCCCCTTTTCCTGTCTTTGGTTGCACCACCATGGCAGCCTTGAGGTCCTGAATCCACCCTAAATACTCACCTCTGTGTCACTTTTAAGCTGAGGAGGAATTGTGGTGCCAGATCCAGGGAATGAGGTCGGCGAGAGCACCACATATTTTTATTATTCGCCTCCCTTTATGTTGGATGCCATGCTGCAAAACATAGATATTTTTTATCAAACTATGTGAAAGCACTCACCCAAGAGGACTCTAGATCTACTTGAAAGAGTAGCAGGAATGACAACATAAGTGTGTTCAGAATAAGGCAGAGAGTGTTGACTATTGGCAGTGTATTTATCGCAATACTTTTTTATGTATTTAGTACAGGGTGTACAGGGTCTCACTGTTAGATCGGATTCATAGTGATCCTCCTGTTTTCAGCCTCCCAAGTGCTGGGATTACAGGCACGCATCACCATACCAAGTCTCAGTCACCTCTCGGCGCGCCCCAGGGGCAGGCTGCTATAAAATTATAGTGAAAATTTAATTGTTCACTATATATTTTGATCATGCCTCTTAGCACTCTATAGGATCAAATCAAATCAGTTTCAAAAAAATTTGAAACTGTTTCTCTTTTTTAAATTCAACTGCTACTGACTTTAATCACATCTTCAAAGGATTTGCACAGCACCGCGAGATTAATACTTGAGGAGCTGGGTACTGTTGCTCAGTCACACTGACATATCAATCCATGCACATGCCAGACCAGCATGTGCCTGCCAGGCTCTGAAGACTTCAAATATTTCCTTGTTCGTCCCTCATAACAACTCTTCGAAGAAAATAAAGCATGAGAGAAATGTGAAACAAATTATTCAAAATGGTCTTTCAAATCAATGGTAACCCCAAATTCCAGCCCCAATAGCCTGCATACAAAAACTATGCCTCAACTATGACTTTATTGGTTATGTTTGAATTTGGCAAGTACCTTATAACTTTTTTAATTTAGTACAGGGTCTACAGGGTTCCAATACTCAGATCAGACTCATAGTGATTCTCATGTTTTTAGCCTCCCAAGCACTGGGATTACAGGCATGTACCACCATGTCTAGCCTCAATTACCATCTCAGCAAGTCCTGGAGGCAGGGCAGGCATGGCATACTTGAGGATAGAACCTTGGTCTCTGCAACTGCCTAGGGAAGTACTTTAATCCACTGAGGTATATGACCAGTCCTGTAAAATATTTTCTAGAATGCTCAGTGTTGTTCATGTGTCACATGAAAAATTGTGTTTTCTATCAAAATTTGTCTTATACCCTGTATGTATTCTGATTACTGTGCATTTAATGTTACTTTTATTTAAAATCATGTTTCTGAAATAGCATATAAATTACCCTCATGAGTAACAAGCTCATATAACAATTTTCATGTCTAATACTAAGTAATTTTGCTTAGCCTTTGTTGACAATATGTGCCCTTATAATGCAGCTTTTAGATCTATTTTATAATATATTATAAACCTTTGTAAACAGAAAGACCTAGTGGCAATAGGAGAAATGTCACTCCCATTTCAAGAAGAAATTGTTCTTCTTGAGAGCAGAGACAAGGTCTCCACTTGCTGCTTAGCAGTGAAAGCAGGCAATGGACACAAGAACAGTTGGGGGAAAAGTCACTAGGTCCCAAATTTACAAATAGTCTGGGAATTATTTGACAACCCAGTCATTTCATATAGCATTTCTTTTTCCATTAGTAATCACTGAGGAGAGAGAAAGCATTGCTTTTGGGTGAGGACTTGGTGGTGCTTTAAGCAAATGTTGAAGGCTACACTTGGAGTGTTTTTCCGGGTTGTCAAGGGTGTGCAGACATGGGCTGCAGTCACCTGTCCTGGGTCGCGAGGCACAGAGCTGAGCGAATGGGGGTGAACTCTCCTGCTGCTGTTCACCAACCACAGGGAGCACCCAGCACTACCAGTTGCAACTTTGCTAAAAGCCCCAGTTGCCTCCTAAGTGACGCTGAGGGACTCACATAAGTAAAGAGGCTGTTCGCAAGATGTCACTGCACCCTAAACTGTCACCTGGGAGACTCACTGTCTCCTCATTCCCTTGGCGAATCCTTGCAGAGGAGCACCTTTTTCTCCAAGTTACCGTTTTAGGGAATGGAAACATAGAAATGCCAGGAGAAAGGTCTAGGCTTATTACTTTCAATATTTCTATCCATTGGTTGTGCTCTCTTTTTCCTCCTTGCTTGCAAAAAATATATTTTAAATTATTAAACATTTTACACACATCAAAATAAAGTAACAGTACCTATGAAAATACCATGGAGATGAAGCAGATGTTAATATAGTTTGCCTTATTTGCTTTGCATATTCTTTAAAGACGTACATAAAACATTGCAGCATTAGTTCTGATCTTACTCCTGACCATTCTGCACACTTTGTTTTCTAGACCCCCCACTACTTTGAGAGTAGTACTTGCTACTGTTCTGGCCTATCTTTCCCCGCAGATTATTTATCTTTCAGCTTGTTCATCTGTCCACTAAATATCTACTCATTATCTATCACATGAGCCTGACAGTCTAATGTAATACAAACTTAGCCTCTTATTCTACATACACGTTTGCAATTCACTTTCGTCATTCAGTTTTATATTTGAAGCTTTCGTGATGCTTACAGATCCAGTTCCATCACTTCCTTTCTCTGTGTTGTTTTGTTTCTTTGCTATTAGAAACAGCAGTGCAACAAGCATATCTGCAGATCTCTCTGTGTGAAGAGGTCAGAAATCCAAGGAGATCTGGGTGCACAGTGGTTGAGCTCCTTGGCTTGGATGTTTTGACCTCCTCTGGTGCAGTCAAGATCCTTTTGCTAGTTTCATCTGACTCGGGGAACAGGCAGGTGGGGGTCCCTGAAGTGTGCGGCTGCAAGAGGGCTCATTCTGGATGCTATTAGGTCATGTGACCTGGAGGTGACAAGATCCGCAGCCCTTTTGTAACAATGTTTTTTTCCTGCTCTCATAGCCAAAACTTGTTACCATTTGCAGTATGATTTATAGCTCATAGTACTACATTTCTATTGATGTTTGCTTCTTTGCATTTATGAAGCAGATCCTCATTTCATATGCTTATTTGATAATTTTGATATCCTGTTATGATGACTTACTATTTTTCCCTTGGGTCTTCTTTCCTCCTAATGATAAAATTTCTTTATCATGTCAGGGTACCAACACCTTGCTATTTATTTATGTGCATGACTGTGTGTAGTACTAGTTGTCCTTTGCCTTGTGTGCTTTTTCATAAATACAAATTTTAAGTTCAAATGGAATAAAAGCACCAATTTTCATCTTAGAATTTGTACTATTCAGGTTTTCTTTCAAAAATTTCAAACGTAATCAAATAAATTAATAAAGAAATATCTGGTCTTCTTTACTGTTTTTGTAGTTATTTTTATACTTTGGCTCTTTGCATCTAGTTCTTTCATCTATCCTGCCATTATTTCAATAAATAGTGTAAGGAAAGGACCTCATTTTCCACTTTTCTGTGTGAATAATCAATTAACCTCACCACCTTTATTTAATAATTCCTTCTTCCTTCAGGACCTGATGAAAATATTTGAGTTTTCAATGCTACTTTCTACTTTTTGTTTTATTTTTGTCCTTCTAATACTTTTCTTGTTCCTGTTCAATGATTCTAATTATTACAGCTTTTTAGTAACTATTGGCTGTTCTACTTTGTTTTTCTATTAAACTAAATTGTATGAAAATTTTGGTAGTCAGCTAATATAAATTATGCTAAAGTTATGAAGAAATGATGGGAGAATTTCCATCTTTGTGATGGCATTGTACTTTTCCTGTATGCACACTATAATATATTTATCTTTAACTTTTCCTCTTACACTATGAACTTTCATATTTTTGTGACAAATCTGTACAGGTTTATATAGCTTTGACTTTTTTTCCAATTTCAATTTAGACTTAAATTGTTTATTTTGAGAAAATAGAGTCCAGAAAAGTTGTAGAAGTAGTAAAGGTAAGCCCTGCACACCCACTACCCAATAGCAATAGTGACCATGTCTGTAATACAATAACAGAACGGAGAGACAGGGGCTGGTTCAATCTGTAAACTAGACTCACATTTCACCACTTGGGCTTACTCATTCTCATTTGTTTGTGTGAGAAGGGGAAGATGTATGTTTGTGTGCACTCAGTTTTATAGAAAAGAGTATTAAATGTTAACATTTATT
The DNA here is from genome assembly GCA_004027165.1 of Ctenomys sociabilis. Taxonomy (NCBI): domain Eukaryota; kingdom Metazoa; phylum Chordata; class Mammalia; order Rodentia; family Ctenomyidae; genus Ctenomys; species Ctenomys sociabilis. The sequence goes on along the minus strand of PVKA01000464.1, from coordinate 73,112 downwards.
TAACATAACATTAAATAGCTTTATTTTATCCTTTTAAAATTTATTTTATTTTATTTTGAAAAGTAAAAACAAAAACGAAGACAAATATTAGATACAAAGACAGAAACAGGGTAGCATACAACAATACATATGCTACAGGTTTTCAAAACAAGAATAGCAAGTTAACAATGATTGCTGTATAATGTATTTTTAGCATCAAGTTGGTTACTCTCTCTTTGGTCCTCTAAATGTGTACTGTTTATAATGTCTTATCAATTATTATTATACTCTCTTTAAAATAATTTCTAAAGTATTAAGGACAAGAAAAAAATTAAGGTTCATTGATTTTTGTCTTTAACTTTAATTCTAAGACAAAATCTTTACGGCAATTTCTGTCAAATAAAAATATTACGATGAGTCCTCTTCAACCTCACGCAGAAGGTCAGGGACTGAGAGGCCTCAGATTCTTCCCAAAGTCAAATTTACTGTGAAATGAATGAGTTCAAGACACTTAGTAACCACAACAGTGCAACTGTAGGTGCTCAAAAAGAAGATTTCCAGAATTGCTTCAGAAAATATCTTGAATGCCAGGATGAATGTGTTTAAAGCAAGGCAAGGGACATGGAGATAGTTCATCTGACTGAACACTTGCTTAGTCAAGCTCAGGGATGAGGGTTCGATCCACCCCACCACATTTTGCACTGGCCCCAATCCTGGTGGTGCATGCCTGTAATCCTAGTGCTGGGGAGACTCAGAAGAGGAGGATCACTATGAATCTGAGCTACATAGTAAGACCCTGTACAATACATATAAAATTTTAAAAAATAAAAGTATAAAAGTAAAGTAAAGTAAGGGGCCAGGGAGATAGCTCAGTGGAAAAAGTGCTTGAGCAGGAAGTACACAATCCTGAGTGTGATTCCTGGTACCATCAAAATAAATAAATGAATGAAAGAAAGTGAGAGAGAGGGAGGAAAGAAAGAAAGAAAGAAAGAAAGAAAGAAAGAAAGAAAGAAAGAAAGAAAGAAAGGAAGGAAGGAAGGAAGGAAGGAAGGAAGGAAGGAAGGAAGGAAGGAAGAAAGAAAGAAAGAAAGAAAGAAAGAAAGAAAGAAAGAAAGAAAGAAAGAAAGAAAGAAAGAAAGAAAGAAAGAAAGAAAAAGAAAGAAATATTTTAAGGCAAAATCATGGAAATGTGTCTTCTATGGTAGTACATCTCACAATATTAAACAGTTGCCATAATTTTGCCACTTCCCATACTTCTGCCCTCTTCTAGCCCATGAATTACTCAGAAAAATTCTCCATTAAAATTGCTTCTAAATTCTGGTGATATAAGAGGCTCTGAAGTAAGATTCTCTACTGTGTCACTTATTCATCACCTTTTATGAAATAGTTCTTTTGTACTTTCTGGGATGGGAAGTTGAACCGTACCAGCCCTGTGCTTTCATCCACCTGCGGGACCTTGAAGAACTGCTCCAGGGGAAGAACCTGAGGGCACATCTGTAGTTCTTCTGCTTTCTTGAAGGAAGCTGCCTGCTGAGGCCACACTTGCAGTTCAGACTTCTGCGGGACATAGGTTGTGCAGCCCTGCACTAACAGTCCCGATCTGCGAGGTTCACACCAGTAAACACACCCAGTGAGGGCCCATGTGCACGCCTCCTGGCTGCACCTTCAGCTCTGTCTTCCAGTGCATCTTCTTGAAAATCAGATGAGCTTGGTCTCTGTTTTTACTACTGAAATATCACTCAGATCGTTGACAATCCATTTATTTTGGTCCATTTATTTGTCAACCTCAAATACCTCACTCATTAGACATACTCTTTATTTTCAGACCAAAAATAGATTCACAGAAATGAAATTTTCTCCAGGCCCTACTGGGGGACAATAGCAGATTGCAGGCCTGATAATTTTTTTCATTTTTCTTGCATTGAGTTCTTCTTTTGAGTTATAACTTCCACAGTTTAAATTCACACCTTTATAATATATGTTAGTGGATTTTAGCCTATTGACAAATCTGTGTTACCAGCACAACTATCTTCTTTCAGGACACTTTCGTCATCCTCTAAGGCAACTGTTATCAATGAGAAGTCATACCCCACCTCTGCTCTCACAGATCCCAACAACCGCTTATCTACTTTCAGTTTCTATGGATTTGTGTATTGTGGATGTTTTACATGTGTGGATAATGTATAAAGCTATGTATATAATGATAATTTGTGCATGTGTATCCACATTATACATCTGAATCTATGCTAGGAAGAAATGCTCTGGAAAAGAAATTCTGTTCATCATTTTATGAATTAATGAATGCTTATTCCACTATAAACTTAAGAGCAGGATATATTTATTGAGGGAAAGAAAACTTCTATATGAGAGAGGGACAAATGGAGACCTGAATGGGTTGCCAAGGCCCCTGTCTTTTCTATGGGTTTTATAGAGCAAAACCACAAGAAACTGGGAACTAGCATGAGGTGAGTTAAAGCCATGGCCAATCAGTAGGTTTATAAACATAATTGCCCAGGTAAAATTGATTAAACCAGGATCAAATTGGGAAGCAAGTCACAAAGCAAGCAGGGGTGAGCACAGAACAGGGGTTCTTACTGTAAGGGGTTGGATTAGTGGTTCTTTCTGCCTTTTTCAAGGTGATTGATACCTATGTAAAATATCATTCCCTGATGTCTATCCCTAAGAGGTAAGTGACTGTGTTTGTTTAATCTTTTATCTTAAAATCTGGTTCACAGCAGAGTGCCTTTCTCCCCTAAAGTTGCAAGGCATCTGGTCTTCCATATTGGGTCCTTTGAGAGCCTAAAATCTGAGCTATCATTAATCATTCTTATCAGTGATGGTTTGCATAATATTTTCCAGTCTTGAACAAAATGACAATTCCTTTTGCAGCATTTGACATTTTTAAGCAAGGGGATTGTGGATAATTTAGACAACAAGAATTATTAGTTTTATATTAAAGAGAAAACACATGTTTGTACTTCCTATTTTAGAAAAGCTGCCTACTACAAAAGCCACTGGAAATTTTATATTCAATTTAGCTAAAGTCTAAAATAACATTTAAAATATCCTCTTTAATGTCATGGCGTCTGAAATTGAACAGATAACTAAAATAGCAGAGTTTTTAACAGTCAGAGGATTTTCATAAATTATGCTAATCTCATAACTGTCAACAACTACTTTCTGGTGAATATGCTGATATAAACACTTTCAAGTTTTCTCTTTGAGTTGAGAGATGAGCTTAACATTGCTGTGAAGTGGACTGGTAACTAAACTAGAGAGCATATGAATGAGAATAATTTGCTTCACAATCAGAAGGGTCAATTCTCTATCATGCTAAAAGTCAGACACTGGCAGCAGGCCGGGAAGGGCTGACAGTTCATGTGATCTCTGGATATGGTTCCTCTGGAGTAAAGTAGGAAAATAAACTGAAAAGGTTCTTTCATTTTATTTCTTCCCAGGTCATTTCAGCTGAACACTCAGATTTACTCTTATGTAACAGTTTCTCTTAACTACAGTTCACAAGGTTTGTCTTTTCTGATGCATCAAAACAAGTTTCACCAAGTTGATCTGGCCATACTTGGCTGCCAAGAAGGGAGCTGGCCATGTCCAGTCATGTACAATACTGAGGTCTCCACCAAGGTGCAGGATAAGCATCACGCCTGTTAGCCAGTGGCTCCTGAGTTATACTTTCATTATATTCACACTAACACTTTCTCCTGAGAGTAGAAAGGATTTGACATTTCTGTACACACTCATTGGTCCTTGAAGCTTCAACTGCAGTGGAAATGGTAAATCGATCTTCATCCAGAGAGCTCAGTAGGACAGACTTGTGCTCAGTGTCTCTACAGCATAATCTAAGGTATTTCCATGAACATCCTGCAGAAAGAAATGGGCTCCAGCTCTTGTAAACAGCAGGAGAGTATTGGGGTCACTACAGGCACAGGCAAAGCACATTGCTGTGAAGAAGGCTTCATCTTGGTGACTGCTGTGAACTCCACTGCCCATCAGAATTACTGCACTAAAGGCAATGTCACAGCAATCAGACAGGTGCAGTAAGGAATCTCCTGAGGCCACAAGAGCATATGGTTCTGTGCCCTCCTTCAGGAGACACACCACTTCCTTGTCACCGCGGTAGATGATGGCGTCCTGCATCCTGTTGGCTATGTTGAAGCAGACTTTCTGGCTCTTGCAAGATTATAACCTCTTCAAGAAGCCCTCCTGCTCCTGCAGAGCCCTCTCCCTTGGCTCTGTACAACTTTGTAAGGTGCAGATTATGTACACCTCAGCACAGCCACCATGGAGAATTATTTTACCATAAAGATCCACGTGCTGCCTACCACACGCATCCACTATCCCGGTGGCCATCAACTGATATGCACTGTTCTGCTCTCTGTCCATATAATTTTGCAACTTTGAGAAAAATATAAACATGGCATTATTTTTGCATATGTGTAGTCTTTTTGAGATTAGTTTTCCTTAGCCCAGCCTAAGTCCCTTAAAATCCATATAAGCTTTTGCATATATCAACATGGCAATCCATGCACAGTGTGCTTAATCATTCACTGCAGCAGGGCAATTGTGTTCTTTTCAGTCTGTAGATTTTACAAAGAAAATCACTATGAATTCTTATATGCAAGGTTTTTTGTGTATGTGTGAGTGTGTTTTCCTTGGTCTGAGAGAAATGCCCAGGAGTACAATTGCTAAGCCCCACAGGAGAGACAAATAAGCTTTTGAGAGAAACTTCCACACTCTGTTCAGGCTAACTATTCTATTTATCTTCACACCAGCCAGCTGGGGAACCTTCAGCTGTTTCATCTCCTCACTAGGACTTGGTACGGTGTCTCACTGATTTTAGTTTTTGTATCTCTAAGGGAAAGACCAGGAGGAAAGCCTCATGAGAAGGGGACATATGTAAAAAGGAACATGAGGTCACAGGGTTTTTTTAAAATTAGAGCTGATTCTTATTCGATATTAAGGTCTCAGCTGGAGTAAGGGATACCTTAAATTCTCCCTCATTTTTACAATGATGAATTAGATACAACTTAAGTCTCTAAAATAAGAAAGGGGCCCTGCCCTTGGGTTACAGAAGCTTGCTAGAAGTCAGTTCTAATTATGTTTTAAACAATGCTGAGAACGAAGTGTTTTTCCTTGTGGAATCACTGGCCCTATCATCTTATCAACAACCAGCAGAGCTGGAGAGGCCCTGCTGCCATGTTTGCACTGACCCTTGGGCCCCAGGATGTGCTTGGGGGCTCCGATTCCAGAATATTTGTTCAGAGTAGAAGGGAAAATAACAGAGAACATATTGACAGAGCGACAAATAGAAGAAAAAGTTGTAGATATGTTTACTCCTATTGTAACATCAGTAACGCAAACATTATTTACCTCAAGTTAATATTGGTCACTTATTTAAACTGCTAATTGGTTCAGCAAAAGCAAATTCTGACCTTTAGTCATCACTGAGCGAAGCACGTATTTCTGGATGGCATGCCACCCTTCACAGGGGTGTGCAAGGATGAAGGCAGCTTTCTCTTCTATTGACACACCCTTGTTCTAGGTCCTAAAAGTTCTCTGGATTCTACAGCAGGCGGAAAGAGGACAGGATGCCATACGCAGATGCTCAGGGCTCCACTCCCTGGCTGAACTTTAGCCACAGCACATATATCACTGCAGAGGAGAGCAGGACACATGGCCCATCCCATACTCGGGAAGTGGAGGGCTGAGGCTCAGCCTGCCCTCTGGGTCTCGGGCTTCTCGCATACAGGAGCAGAAGCTGAAGATCAGGCTGTTCACACTGGCAGCTGGGCCAGACCCTTGGCAGATACACAAGCCTTTGTTAAGACTCAAAAAAAGTCAGAATTCAAGCAGGAAAATTCAAGGAGCTGATCTCTGGGAAAGAATTCTATTTACATATTCCTTTGAAGCACAGTCCAGGCCTGGTGCACACACTTGCTCATTCTCAGGAGTTCTGGATATTGACTTCCTCTGTCCAAGTTTCAGCTCAAGTGGGAAGACCCTTAGAGGGCCTTCACTTATATCACCTGTTCTTTATTTGGTACAGGGTCTCACTATGCTGCTCTGACTCATAGCGATCCTCCTGTCTCAGCCTCCCCAGTGCTGGGATTACAGGCAGGTGCCACCACACCTGGTTTCGGTGGCAGGCTGCATGGGCCAGGCAAGCGGCCAGCATGGCATGTGGTACTGGTGTTTGAGGCCAGGTCCTTCCGGTTTCCAGGCAGGGGCTTAGACCACCGAGCTATCATCGCAGCCCCATAGCACCTGTTCTAAAGTTTTTCTTGTCACATTAACTTGAGCTATGCCCCTCAGAGAACTCCAGTCCAAATTGCTATATATGATGACATTAAATTTCTCCTCTCCCTTGGGAACATAATCACCATGAGACCATAGGGAACCTCTCTGCCCTATACTGTCATTTGTATGCTCTTTCTGAACAATTTTTCAATGAATAGACAAAGTACATTCTTTTATAGGAAAGCAAGAAGATTCCTTTTTCTGTACGTCTTTAACAAAGCAGATGTCCACAAAGTGAATTATAATTTTTCCTATTCTTAAAAACATATACCAGTGGTGTACTACCCATCAATCAATTTTTTTCTCATTTAACTGAGTAACCCTTATCCCTTCCACTCTAAGCAATTCAAGGAGAGGCTTCTAAAGTCATCTTTGCCTGAAATATCCACTTGAGGTCAGAAAATTCACATTTGTTATGAAAAGTTAAGAACACTTACAAAAAATTATACTATGAGAAATATAGCACAATAGTAGATTTGAAAGACTATGGAATAAAATATTTAGTTTTTCAAGGTCAGTCAGTAACCAGGAACAGCTGAATATGTCCCTATTGGTTCTGTGACTCTAAAGTCTATAAATAGTAATAATTATTATTCTATTACCACTATTATTGCTATCACCATATCTTTTGAAGAAAGCAAAATGAGGGCTGTGCTTCATACTCAGGCTTCAATATGTAAATATATTAACAATAGTTATTTGGGATCTGAATACTCAGGACACCATTCTATGTCTCATGTGGGAATGACCTACTCAGCTTTTATTAATGGATTTGCTGACATTAAACTGTAGGATTTGAAAACATAAGGTTAGTGTTTTTAGACTACTCACTTAGGTGAAGAGAAATCTAAAGTTACATAATCTCATCTTCCTTTATAATATTTTGGTATCTAAAATAGCTTTTATTTTAATTAATGAGTAGATTGTCACTGAAGATAACCTTTTGTACCTGAATCTAGCACTAAAATGCATTTATATTTTCTTTCTTGAGCAGCACAGACTTAATGCAGTCATTTTGTTTATGTTTTCTTTTTCCTGCTGTTGCAGGGTTCCTAATCAATCACCTCTAATACCCTTGGCAGGCTCCTGGGCATTGTAGTACCCACCACAAAATTCTGGATTGCAGTGTGTTTTATGTGCATGTGGCCTGCTTCCTTCAGCTCAGAAGAACAAGTTCAGGGCGAATTCTGGTGTTTAGCTGGGGATTTTTCACAGTCTTTTTGAGTCCTTTCTTTGTGCACACACGGCAGGCAGCCTGCTCTGCTGCAATACCCTCAGGTCTCCTTCCCTGGTGGAACAGCTCAGCAGCACAGAAGCAGGAGTGCTTTTCAAGGCCAGTCATTGAATTCAGGTTCTAGTCTCCTGCCAATTCAATGTACACTGATTGTCCTTTATTGTCTCCAAATACATCATGTAGATAAATGAGTGGTGGATAGGGTTTTAAAGTCTGTATAAGGATTTAGAAAAGATAAAAGTCCAAATGTTTGGGTACTCATCCATGGTTCATCCACTCTCTCTAGAAGCCAGTGGGAAACCATCCAAGCAGAATCTTCCATTCTTGCCAACATTTCCTGCTTAAGAGAATGAAAATAGTATGCAGTCCTACTTGAAGACTTATATGTTTTCTATTTTAGTCATAGCCATAAATTGGCTTAACAAGAAATTCTGAGAAATAAACAGGTAAATCAAACTGAATTAGGAATTTTAGAGGCTGGTATGGTGGGCCATAAATATTAGTAGGGCCTGTTTTGTCCAGAATGGTTTATCTAGCCAAAGCAAATGAAGTGGGATTTGAAATACTGGCTCAAATGCTCTAAATTTTTGTTTCATTCAAACTTGTTTCGTAAATCTGTGTGCTACCTCAATTCTGTGTTTTTGCATTAATGAAATTTATATATTCTAGCCAATAAGTAGCTCAAGAAAATAAATACTGCTTTCTACAGGTGAAAGAAAATTAGAAAATTGTTGGCAGTTCATTGAGCTTATATATGGTATGCAGAAAGGGCTTCAGGGTGTTACATGATGAATATATTATTTGTAAGAGTGCCATTATCTGTGCTGGTCAATATCACTAAGGATCTAAGTTGACACAAATGAAAATTATGAGGGCCAACCAAATAGCTCAGCAGATTAAGGCACCTGCTTAGGCAGACACAGGGGCCACGAGTAGGATCCCCTGGCCTGCAGTGCCAACCCTGCCCCTGTGCTGCACTGACACTGGGATTGAGACTGGATGTGGTGGCACCTGCCCGTAATACCAGCTCTTGGGAGGCTGTGAACAGGAGGATCAGTATGAGTCTGATCTATGCATTGAGAAACTGTACACTCTGTACACCCTGTCCTAAATACAATAAACGAATGAACAAATAAATAAAAATTATATTCATCATAGCAGAAAATAGTAGTACATTATTTTGTGGCTACTGCTCACACTATTTGAATTTCTCCTCCTTTCTTTCTTAGATTTTTTTTTCCAGAACCAGGGATTGAACTCAGGTCCTTGCACTTACGAGGCAAGGGTTTATTCTACTGAGCTATCTCCCCAGCCCATTTCTTAGATTTTGCTGACTCTCAAATAGTAAGAAAGAATTTCTTTCTTACACTATGACATGACAACTAATCACATTACTAGTCTGACATATAACAAAATCCAACATTAGTAAGATTACTACTTTAATAATTAATAAAAGAATTTTATACATAATGGTTAGGATGTTTTAGTTATATTTCCTTAAATTTCAGCCACAAGTGATTTCCACACAATCACATGGGTATTATTAATCAACTTATCTCTCTACCATAAATATGCTGCCAACTACTAATCACAGAAAATTACACCACTAATCTTATGCATAAATACCTGAGAATATAAAAAATGGCAAAATTCTGTTTTCTGCATAGATAAGCTTTATGTAATAGGTAGCTATGATATAATAGCTGTATTTATTGAGCTTTTACTGCACAAGCTAATCATTTAAAAATCTCTGACAAAACTAAACAAAAAAGGGGATACAAATGAAGGACCATTTTGTATCTATATCTACAAAATAGGATAGATATACAGCTACTTTCTCTTAATTCAATGAGAAGAAAGATTTGCTCTAATAGTGTTTAGAGGAGATATCATGTCTGCATCTTATACCATGAATAACTACTATGAAGACAACAATATGCAATGCATTAATTAATGAAACTGCCCTACTAATCAGTTTTGAAACTGTTTCATTGCTATGCTTCTCAATAAAATTAATTTTAAAAAATTTATAAAAACATATGACTTCATTGTATGCTTACAGCATCTCCAAAAAGTGTCAACACTACTATCATTGTTGTAAAGATAATTAAAAGAAAAAGAAAAAATTGAGTTCCCTGTACAATATTACAGAGGTAGAAAACAACAAGATGGGGTAGGGTGAGACTGGCATCCAGATTAGATGCCCGCCTCTAGTAACCATTTCAAACAGGGTAACTCTCCTGGTTAGCGCTAACTGCAGCCAGCATTACGGAGACTGTGTTCTAACATGCTGACTCCCTGAATATTCCAACCCCTCAATTCTGGCCTGTTTTTATTACAAGACTTAATTTCTACCACTGATGCCACAGATGTTGGGCACACAACTTACACTTAATTGTTCTTTGCAAACCAACTACTGGTTTTTTGTTGTTGTTGTGTTTTGTTTTGTTTTTGTGGTGGAACTGGGGATTGAACTCAGGACCTTGAGCTTGCCAGGGAAGCACTAATTCCATTGAGCCATCTCCCTGGCCCCCAAACTGCTGCTGGCACAGATGATTTCTCCTGGGACCTTTGCCTGTCCCAGCACTTCAAGGAAGACAGGAAAGGATTAAGATTTTTGGGAGAGGTTTCAGAAATCCAACTTTACCTTTTATCTACTTGCTATAGCCTTTGGCTAATGCTCTCAGTAGTATTTGCTTTTCATATAATTATTTTAGTAGTTTTATGCCTAAATCTTAAGTGGTAATGGGGAAAAAATGAGCAACTTTGTAAATGTCCAAAATAATAATAGTACACAAATCAGTGACTCTTTTAAGTGTCCATTTCTGGTAAGATGCTATTTTAGGTTACTTGAAAAACTAAGAATATTTTATAAGGAAAGCTATGTTAATGTTTTAATATAAGTATGTTAGTTTTTTTAACACAAATACGTAGAATAATTTATAACTCATGTCTAGGTTTTTCTATTTGTTTCAAGGGTAACTTTTTTATAGAATCTACTTCTGAGATTTGAAATCTTTATTTAGTTTCAGATAAGGCTATTTCGCTTTCTCGCAATCCAAACAATTAATTAATTGCTTAAACTAAGAGTAATGACACTGATACATATATAAGCATAGGCATATAGTTTACATCAATTAATTACTAATAACCATATTATTAATATAGCCTGGATTCTTAGTACAACTGATTTTTTTCCTTTTTAACTGAGAAAAGGTCTTCCTTCCAAACTTCATTTTATTCATACCATGACTCGGATACTTGTCTCTATGGGGAAATTTTTCTCCTCCTTATACCAAACAATTCTTTCTCTTTGTTTAGTCTCAAATTTTGAAATCAGTACTTCATTCATCTGCCATCCAGAAAAACTGGGTCGGTTGAACATTATTTGAAATGTCGGTACTGTGAGGATATGATTTAGTCACATAATAATATCCATTGCTTACCAATAAAAGTTATTTTTCTACTACTTTGTAGGAACCCACTGAAGGAATTTCCATGCTATTTCTAATTTTAACTTGGTATTGCAGAATCATTTTGTGCAAGCTCAGCTGTATTGACTTAAAATGCTAAAAATTATCTAGGCATAAAACAAAAGATTTTTGTTTGCTCGATATTGGTGGTGGATTTTACACATTTTGCAACCTTTTATGGAATTGGTTTTACAGTCTTTTTCATGCTCCCTTTAGCCAGAAATATACTTACTATAAATGTTGGCCTGTGCAAAGCAGAAAAATGATGACACTCCATGGTCTCTTACAAGGGCCTCTCCTCAGCTTTCTGTTTTTCATGTTTCATTATTTACACATCACAAGTACAGGCATTGTTCTTCCATGCATTCAGTAAGCACTTTTAAGTATAGAATTAGAGAGGCTTTCTCCCTCTAGCTATTTTCAGTCCAGGGCTCTGACCCAATGCTTGTCTAACTTCATAACCCTTAAAACCTGTAACTAGCCAGAAGACTACCTGCTAGATCATATGTGGTAGCATGGAATCGGCAAATTTAGTTTGTGTAATTTTTTTTTTAATTGTCCAATAGTCCTGAAGATAGGTTATTATGATGCTGCTCTTTTGCTTTCCGTTTTTGTTCATTAATGTTTCTTTTAAAGAAAAATGTGCATGTTTATTATTGCAAATGTCCACAAATAATATTAAAATTAGTTCAACCTCCTGATATTTTAATTATAAATACATAACATGTTAAGGTTGCTTAAAAGAAACTTATTTTAAGGCAATATATTAACGTACTGAAAAACCTAAGCATATACACATATTGAGCAGGGTACCAACAAGCAACAATTCACTTTTATTTTTACTCTAGCAAATGTCATGGGAAAAAAAAATTATTTTCTGATAATTAACCTTGGTGTGCTAATGTGTTGAAAAAAATGAAAACTACAAAGAACTCAGTAATATGTAAACTAAATGAGATACACGGCTCAAACAACTAAAGTATAGAGGAAGCAATGTTGAAGACAAGATGTTTATTATATAGAACAAACATCAATTTGAAAATATGAATTTCAAAGCACATTTATAAAAAAACAATGTAAAGATTTTAAGAATGCATAAATGCAATATTTATTGCTATATTATACTTTGTTTTAAAAAAAGAGCCCCAGGCCCCCGAGTGAGTGGGAATTTCTCCCACTCACTGAGCACCTGGGTTCAGTGAGTGTGTGGTGAGTCTGAGAGAGAGCCTTTGGCTTCTCCTTGTGTGCGACACAATACCCGGAGCTCCCACACCCAACCCTACCCAGAAAGTGAGAATTATCCTAACTTTCTGGGTACCCAATCCACGGAAGTACTGTATGGTGAGTGTGTGGGAGAGCCTTTGGCTTCTCCCTGTGGGTTCCGAGCCACCCAGGGCCCCAGGCCTCAAGACCTTTGAGCAAGTGACCGGCCTGAGACACCTGAGACAGGCCTTCCCAGCAACTCCCCGGAGCCCCTGCCAACAAGCCCACCACAGGAGTGAGAACCTTTGTGACTCTCCCTGCTCCCAGCCTTGTGAATATGAGAGAGAACTTCTGAGCTCCCCAGTGCTCCCTGGACCAAGGTACATACTCCAGCATCTAACAGAGGAGAAGCACAGGTTCAGAGGTGCACCCGAAGAGCTGCAGAACAAAGGAATGGAACACAACAGCTAGATCCAGCCAATGCATAATTGGATAATCTCAAACTTAATAGCACCCAAATCTCATTACATGCTAAGGTCATAACCACCAAACCTCTACACCAAAGATCAGAGGTCAGTGCTATACAAAATGACAAAGACAAAGAGAAAAGTGCAATCTCAGGTCTTGAGTCCACCAATAAGTGCAGAGGACATTAGCTCAGCTGAAATGAATGAATTAACAGAGGTGGAAGCAGAGAAACAACAGCAGAAAGGTACAGAGGAACTCAGACCATAATTAACACCAGAAATAAAAAAAAATATATTTGAATACATAGCATCTGAAGTAATGAATCAAATCCAGAAACATATGGGGGACAAGCAATGCCAACCCAGAACAAGTGCAGTGGACACTACCTCAGCTAAAATGAATGAATTAACAGCATCAGAAGCAAAGAAACAACAGCAGAAACATAAAGAGGAACTCAGAGCAGAAATAATTTCTGAAACAAAGAAGAAATCTTTGAAAACATAGCATCTGAAGTAGAGGAGCAATTCCAGAAATATATAGAGGAAATCCAGTTTGGAATAAATTCTGAAGTAAAAGAATCAATATCTACCTGTAAAAAGGACATTGATAAAAAAAAATACAGATCAGAAATATGACAGATTCCTGGAATGAGCAATACAGAAAAGAAATAGAATACATGAAACAGAGTCAAAGAGATATAGAAGAATTTAAAATCTTAATCACAAGCCTACAAAACCCTTTCAGTGAAAGCAAAGACAGAGTTTCAGATCTTGAAGACACTGGCTCAGCTAGTGAAAAGGTGAGAAAGGATGTCTTAAAAACAACAAGGATGAAGGAAAAAATAATCCATTAGGTAAGATGATGCCAAGATGAACAATGTGTGATTAATTGGCATCAGTGAGGATGAAGGAGTCAATACAAATGATATAAAAAGAATATGGGCAGAAATAATAGCAGAAAACTTTCCAAATATGAGGAAACAATTCAACATGCAGGTAATTGAAGCATACAGAACACCAAATAACTTCAACCCAAGTAAAAACACACTGAGACATATAATAGTCAAGATCCCAGAAATCCAGGACAAAAATAATATACTGAAAGCTGCTAGAGAGAAGAAGCAGATCACATTCAAAGGAAAACCTGTCATAATTGCAGCTGACTTCTCTACACAAACCAAGAAGACAAGGACAGCATGGAGCAGTTCTTCAAGTCCTGTATGAAAACAAATTCAAGCCCAGACTATTATACCCTGCACAACACTCTTTCAAGTTTGATGGAGAAGTGAAATACTTCCATGACAAAGAACAACTAAAGAATTTCATGATGACAAAGCCATCCCTGCACAGGCTACTGAAAGATGTTCTAGAGAGAGACCACAATGAACAGAACTCCACGAATGAGAATGAAAGGAACCTGCTAAACAGGGCAAGTAATTAAACACAGGATAAAAAGGACTAAACAACAGCAGGTAAATAACATGACAATCATAAGTCAACACATTTCAATTATAACCATCAATGTAAATAGACTCAATGCACCAATTAAGAGGAATAGACTGGCACAGTGGATTAAGAAACAAAATCCAACAATATGTTCTATACAAGAAGCACAACTCAAAAAGACATTCACAGGCTCAAAGTCAAAGGATGGAAAACAATGCTACATGACCCAGCATCTCAGAAAAAAGCAATAATTCTGTTCTCAGACAGTCTCAATTTCAAACCAAGAAGGATCAAATGAAATAAAGAAGGGCACTATATATTCGTTAGGGGAAAAATTCAAGAGCAAGAAATAACACTCATAAATATTTGTGCACCAAACACAGGAGCACCCAACTATGTAAGACAAATCTTAATAGACATGGAAAACCTAATATTCAAGACCACAATCTTAAAAGGAAACCTTAACATCCCCCTATCTCAAAAACATTGGTCAATCACACAAAAAAATTTGCAAGTCTCAGAACTGAACCAGAGCTTTGAACAAATGGACCTGGTAGACATGCACAGAGTATTCCACCCAACTACAGCTGAACAGACATTTTTTGAGCTGCACACGGGTCATTTTCTAAAATAGACCACATATTAGTCCATAGGTCATGCATAAGTGTATGCAATAAAACAGAAATTATCCCTTGCATATTATCTAAACACAGTGTGATGAAACTGGAAATAAATGACAAAAGACGCCAGAAAAACCCACTAAATTCATGGAAATTAAACAAAACCCAACTCAGCAATCAATGTGTCACAGATGAAATTAAACAAGAAATTCAACAATATCTACAATTCAATGAAAATTCAACCACAACTTTCTGGAATTTATGGGATGCAACGAAAGCAGTTCTTAGAGCGAAAATCATAGCTATGAAACCAAACATTAGGAAAACAGAATGGGAACAGATAAACACCCTAATGTTGTACCTCAAACATCTAGAAAAATAAGAGCAAACCAAAGCCAGAAAGCAAAGACAGTAAGAAATCATAAAGATTAGAGCAGAAATTAATTCAATTGAGATGAAGAGAACAGTTCAAAGAATCCAAAAATCAAAAAGTTGGTTCTCTGAAAGACTAAATAAAGTTGGTAAGCCTCTAGCCAACCTCATCAAGAAGAGGAAAGAAAAAATTCAAGTACATGCAGTAAGGAATGAAAAGGGTGAAATCACCACAGACCCAGCGGAAATTTAGATTATCAATAGCTACTTCAAGGATCTTTACACTTTAAGAATAGAAGACATAAAAGAATTTGACAAATTCTTTGAAAGGTGCAAATTACCAAAACTGAACCAAGAACATATAACAACTCTCAATAAGCCAATAATAGCCAATGAAATGGGAAACGTAATGAAAAACCTGCTGACAAAGAAAAGTCCAGGTTCTGATGGATTCACAGCTGAATTCTATAAGAAATTTATAGAAGATATAATGCCTACACTCCTCAAACTCCTCAATGAAAATGAAAAGGAAGCAGTCCTCCTAAAATCATTTCTGGAGGCAAGTTTTATACTGATTGCAAAACAGAGAAAGACACAACCAAGAAAGAGTACTACAGGCCATGATGAATATAGATGCAAAAATCATCAATAAAATCCTAGCAAACAGAATACAGCAAATCATCAAGGAGATGATACACCATGACCAGGTAGGATTCATCCCAAAGATGCAAGATTGGTTCAGTATTCAAAAATCTATAAATGTAATACACTATGTCAATAGACTGCAATCTAAAAATCACATAACAATCTCAATTGATGCAGAAAAAGCTTTTGACAAACTCCAACACTTATTCATGTTCAAAGTGCTACAGAAAATTGAAATAGATGGACTCTACCTCAATCTGATAAAAGCCATCTATCACAACGCAACAACTAATATAATTATTGATGGGGAAAAACTGAAATCTTTTACTCTTAGATCAGGTGCAAAACAAGGATGTTCTTTATCACCCCTCCTATTCAATATAATTTTGGAATCATTAGCAACAGTTATTAGAAAAGAGGGAGAAATAAAAGGAATAAGAATAGGTAAAGAAGAAGTTAAATTATCACTATTTGCAGATGACATGATACTTGGAAGACCCAAAAAATTCCACCACAAAACTACTAGAACTGATACGGAAATTCAGTAGCATAGCATGATACAAAGTCAATACTCAAAAGTCAATAGCATTCCTCTACAGAGATAATAACCATACTGAAAGGGAAACAATAGAAACAGTACCTTTTACAATAGCACCACGGAAAATGAAATATCTAGGAATTCACTTAAACAAGGAAGTCAAAGACCTTTTCATGGAAAATTACAACACCCTATGAAAAGAGATCGTAGAGGATTTCAGAAAATGGAAAGATATTCCATGCTCCTGGAAAGGAAGAACCAATATCGTAAAGATGGTCATACTCTCAAAATTATTGTACAGATTTAATGTAATCCCTATCAAACTGCCACCAGCATACCGCCAAGACCTAGAGAAATCATTCCTAAAATTTATATGGAGCCACAGAAGACCTAAAATAGCAAAGGCAATCTTGACCAACAAAGACAAGGCAGGAGGCATCACAATTCCTGACTTGAAATTATACTACAAAGCCACTGTGATAAGATCTACATGGTACTGGCAATGAAATAGACCTGAGGATAAATGGAATAGATTAGAAGACACAGTCACCTTTGCAAACACACTCAGCCACCTGATGTTGACAAAGGGGCCAAACAAGCTTACTGAAAGAAAGATAGCCTCTTTAACAAATGGTGCTGGAAAAACTGGCTTTCTACATGCTGAAAACTAAAATTTGACCCAAGTCTATTACCATGCACTAAGTTAAAGTCAAAATGGATTAAAGATCTAAACATTAAAACAGAAATACTCAATCTTCTGGAAGAGAAAGTAGGAGGATCTCTTGAAAACATAGGGTTAGGCAAGGAGTTCATGAATAAACTCGGGAAACACTTGAAAGAATTAACAACTGGGATCAACTCTTCTTGACGAGTTTCTGCACATCAAAAAAATTGTCAACAAAGTGAAAAGACAATCCACAAATTTTGAAAAAATTCTAACTAATAAGCACTCAGGCAAAGGTCTGCTCTGTGGAATATATAAAGAACTAAGACATAACAGGGTCCTCAAATTTAAAGACCCAATCCAGAAATGGGCATCTGAGATGAATACACACTTCTCAGGGGAGGAAATTAAAGAAGCAAATAAATATACAAAAAAAAAAAAAAAAAAAATGCTCCACATCGCTAGCCATCTGTGAAATTCAAATTAAAACAACACTGAGATACCGTCTCACTCCAGAAAGAATGGCTATCATAAGGAAATCAACCAACAGCAAATGTTGGAGAGGCTGTGGGGAAAATGGAAAACTTCTCCACTGCTGGTTGGAATGTAACCTGTTGAAACCATTGTGGAGATCAGTGTGGAGACTCCTCAAAAGAGTAGGACTGAAAATCCCATTCAAGCCGGCTATCCCCCTACTGGGAATTTTCCCAGAGAAACTGCAAATATTATACCATAGTGATATATGTGTACCTATGTTTATAGCACCACAATTTGTGATAATAAAATTTTGGAAACAACCAAGATGTCCGTCACATAAGAAATGGTTGAAAAAGATATGGTATTTCTATATAATGGAATATTACTCAGCTATAAAGTTATAAACTTGAAGCATTTATATTGAGGTGGATGACATTTGAACACATACTCGTAAGTGAAATAAACCAGACACACATTTGCTAATATTGTATCATCTCCCTAGTATAAGAAGTCAAAAGAAGAAATACGAACAGAAATGTATAACAACAACTAAATGAAATTGAGTCAGATAGTCAGGGCAAAGTGAACAGCATATGCTGCTGGGTACTAAGCAGCTTTTCTTCTGGATGGTTAGCAACATAAGTTCACAGATCAAAAACTGGAGAAATAGATGGACTGCAAAGTCAGCCAACATTTTGACCCTAGCCTTTCAAGGTCACTAAAGACTCAGGACATAGGAGAACCTGTACTGTAACATCATGAAACTTAGTAGTGCCCCAAATTTTCTGATCAAGGAGATTATTGAGCCACAGAGGGAGTTAATTGATGATCTATAGTGTGCCTAAGGAGAGTCAAATGGAGAGAAAACTTTCTCTCAGGTCTGACAGAGAGCAAACTTGTCAAGCAATGGCTGTGACTCATCCATATGGCTGACACAAACAAAGGATCTACAGAGTGAGGTACAGGATTATAAGATAAACCCTGAGGGGACTTGACTGACCTCATAAGGTCAGTCAAGCTACATTTTTTGTTATGTAGGTCTTGCTTTGTCTCAGTCTTAACCATCCAGCCAAAAAGTATAAAACTGAGGTAAATAATGTGGGGCCATAATAATAAGTTGAGCTGTAAATGGCTGTAGTCAACAACTTCTTCAGATAACTCACTATTATTGTGGTCTACTGGACTGTGCTGGATTGTGTCACTGAGTTCATACACCTGTAATGGTGTCCATCATTGACAGATCTAAACAAAAATGGGGGATACAATGAATAACCATCCTGTGTTTGTATAAACAGTAGTTAGGATAAATATACCTTGCTTCTGCATAATTCTGTGAGAAGCAAGATTTGCACTAGTGGTTGGACAAGACGCTATGTCTAGTATTATGGACAACCACTAGCAAGATAACAAAGTAGAAAGTATTAATTATTGAATGTGTAGTATAATTCAGCTTCAAAAACTAAGTAAACAGCTACATTCTCTTACTTCCTTGATTAGAGACATCTGCTCTAATAATGTTTGTAAGTAGTATATCATGTATACACTTTGTACTACTACAATCCAGTATAAAAACAATATGCAACATATTAATTATTGAACCTTCCAGTTAATTTTATTTGAAACTGTCTCATTGCTATTTGTTCTTCAATAAAAAAGAAAGAAAGAAAGAAAAGAAAATTCAATTCCTACTATGGATTGGTAACTTGACCATATTGAACAAGTGTAGGTTTTTCACAATACTTTATTTTTACTTGGGAATAATTTGAATTATTTTTCAAACATTTGTAATGTTATTGTAGTCTTCATACATTACATACTTTCAAAACCTGGCTGAAGGTTTATTTAATTCACAGTTTGTGAAGGGTTTAGTCCATGTCCAGCTGGCTGCAAGGCAGCATGGCACATGACAGAGGGGCAACTGTTCAGGACAGCAGAAAAGAGCAAAAGCCTACATGCTCTTGTCTTTTGTTAATCTTTAAATATTTACTGTTAGTCAATAAATAATAATTGTATATAGTGTCAAGCAATGTGACATTCTGATAGCTAACAACATGAAATGGTTAAATAAGATTAATTAGTAAATCACTCATACGCTTTTTGCAGTGAAATATTTAAAGTCTACTCTTATTAATTTTGAAATATGTAATCAATATTTACTACTACATTCTGTACAATAGGTCACTCAGGATTATTCTTTGGAGCTAACAGAAGCTTCATGTCTTTTGATATAACTCCCCTTTCTCAGCCTCCATACTCCCCCAGCCTCTGCTAACCACCACTCTCTACTTCTGTAAATGCAGCCTTTCTTGATAACCCTTTTGGCTCAGGTCATCTGGCACATGTACTTCAGTGCTTGACTTAATTTCACTTATCATAATTTTCTAGATTCATCCTGGATGTTCCAACTAACAAATCATCTTTTCAATCATGGAATAGTTTTCTATGTGTTTACGGAACCCATTTTCTTCATCCACTCACTTATTGATGGTTAAACAACCTAAAGTTATACTATATTTTGTCTATTGTGAATAATCCTGCAATGTACATGGCAAAAATTTGCCTCTCTGGCATACTGTTTTATTTCTGTTCAACAGATACCACAAGTCAGATTGCTGGATCCTATGGAAATTCTATTTTTACTGTTTTAGTAACTTCCATACTTTTTTCCCTAATAGTTACATTAATTTATACTCCTAACTAGTGCACAAGATTCTCTTTACCTCAGATCCCTGCCAACACCTACCTTTTGTCTTTTTGATAATAGCTGTTCTAGCAGATGTGCAGTGCCCTCTCAATTTGGTTTATATTTGCATTTATATGATGATTAATGATGTTGAATGTTTCTTCAGATAACTTTTAGTCATTTGAAGGTCTTCCTTTGAGAAGTGGCTCTTTGGGTACTCTGTAGATTTTTGATGGAGTCATTTGTTTTCCTGCTGTTTGTGTTTTTTTAGCAGAATATACTTATTGAGGGAAAGAAAGCTCAAGAAAGAGGCAAGAGGTGGGCCCAAGGGGTTAGTCCCTTGTTTTTGGGTTTTGCTTTGATTGCTACTGAGTTCTTTCAGTTTCTTGTGTATCTGGGACACTGCTTCCATGAAATGTATGGTTTTCAAATGTTTTCTCCCAATCTGTATATTGTCTTTCTCTATTAATTCTTTTCTTTGTTATGTAGATGCTCTTTAGTTTGTTCCAATCTCAGTTTATTTTTACTTTTGCTATTTGTAGTTTGGGGATTATATCCTAGAAATCTGCTTCAGTCAATATTATGAAGCATTTCTCACAGGTTTTCTTTATGATTTTTATTGTTTCTGACCTAAATTTTAAGTCAGCAATGCACTTGAGGTCATTTATATATGATGTGAGATAAGGATTCCATTAATTTTCATTCTTCTATATGTGAATACCCAGTTTCTCCACCTAGGTTATTGAAGATATTGTCCTTGATCCATTCTGCATTCATGGAAATTTTGTCCAAAACAAACACATTTGTCCACGAATGTATGGGGTGTTTCCTGGAATTCCTATTCTGCTGTACTGACAAAATGTCTTTTTTATGTGGGTACCAGTATGATATTTGCACACATCAAGATACATATTGTGGACACATCACAGCAGAGGAAGAATGTGCTACGACATGAGCAATGACCAAGACAGCATCACCACAAAGGACATGGTCAACAGTTTACAGGGTCTGCTGCAGCCCAACCACTAGTGTCAAACAACCCAAAATTTATGTTACAACCAAAAATGGTTGTATACTATGACTCTGAACATAGAGACAAGGAGAGTAATATCAAATGCTTCTGCATGATAACAATTTCTATGAAATAGAATGAGTACAGTTTTGTTGTGTATACACAAGGTGAGCTTTTTCTATTTTCTATTCTGTAAATAACTGTAGTCACACACACAAAAAAAACACCTGAGTATCTCAAATGGCATTAATAAGAGAAATAATATTAAGTTATGGTTGAATAAACAACTCAGAGTGTTTCTCTATTAGAATATACACAATTAATATAATATGATATGATATATGATATGATATGATATATAATACATGTCTTCCAAATATGTATGATTTGTTACATACAATAATAGCTTACCATGGTGTTATGGAATGTGTATAAATGTCCCCGTACGCCTCATGCAATCATGGGTAGAGAATTCTAGAGTGCGTGATTGACTCCTGGTCCAACACTGGAATTAAGAGTGTGAGAGTCACACCCACACTGAGGTGGGCAGCCTGCATACAATAGAAGGGAGGGAAAGAGGTTTGCTCTCTAGCACCTCCATTTTTGCTCTTGCTGCTTTTTCTGTTTTCTACCACCATGAATTGTCGCCTTTGGGCGTGGGCCACCCTGCCTTGGAGACAGCCAAGCATGGACTGAAACCTCCACAAATTGTGATCTAGGTAAACCTTTTCTTCTTTAATTCTGGGAATCTGCTTTTTGTCTAAGCAATGAGAGAAAAGTAACCAAGACACCTGGGTAAGAAGATATTTGACAAATTCCTGGTAGGATCCTACATCTGATTAGAGAACAATTCACAGATAAGAAATAGGAGCAAAACTATGAAAATATTTTGAACATGAGTGCAGGAGTATTTTATTAATTGAGAGCTGCTGGTAACATTAAAATCCATGTCTTACAAACAGGAGTTCTAACACAAGGCACTCTCATTCAGGAAGATAAAGAAAATCTAACAATTTTACATAATTATTGTGTTACCAAACCTTTAAAAAAAAAACTCTTCAAGAAAATTTCTAAAGAAAGAAAAGTTCCATGGACTATGAAACATTTCCTAGTGGAAGCAAAGGAATTGTCACAACCGAAATGATGGAAAATGCATATCTGGTTACTTTGCACATACATCTTCTGTCTGAGTTCCACTTGTGTAATTAACAGCAAGAATGTGATCCGGAATAGCATTCTAGCAGACAGTTGTCTGGGTATCTGGGCTTTGGAGGAAGGGCAAGAGGCATTGAAAATAAAAAATAGAAGGAAAAGGTGTACACAGCAAATCAGCACAGGGTCCAAATGCAGTGTTATTGTAAACAGGGGTGCAACAGTGCACAAGCCAGCCGTGAGATACCAGGCTGTGAGACAAAGAGACAGGGGTACACCCATCAGATTCCAACAGTGGAAAGGTCACTGCCTTTCCTACCTGAGCAGGAAGTGTTTGAACGCACTGAGGCCATTCAGCCAACACAACAAACACACAATCTGACATTACAGAAGTTTTTTATAGTAAGAACAAATTAAATTCATTAAACAGAAGCCAAATATGCATGCAAACCCTCATGCGTGCATTGCAGCCATGGGTTAGAACAGTAGTTAAAGAGAGAAAACTCCATACCCTTTCAGGCAGGGCTTGCAATTTATTGTTTTGATGTCTTCATCATCTATCACATTTTATGTACTACAATGAATGAATGTTTATCGAATGAATGAGAAGAGCCTCTGTCTACTCTATTAAAATATGCCATTTGTCAGGACTACACATATGAACTTAGCTCTTTGATGCCAAAATAATCTTACTGGAAATTCATCATCATATTTTGAAATTATATCTGCCATTATAAAACAAAAACAAACTCTGCAAGTTGTCCCCTGGAAAGGGGGAGTGTTGGAAGGAGATATGAGAAAGCCTTTCAGGCAGTCAGAAGTGCACATCTTGATCTGAGAGAGAGCTACCTGGGTAGAGATGTGAGGACAATTCATCAATCTGAACTGAAGACATCATACTTGATCACATGTAAGTTACACCTCCAGCAGTAACACTATGTAGGCAAAGAATGCCTATGCTTGGGCCACACCTGGAAAATACTCTGTGCTTATCAATAGAGTCTATAATAGAAATAATTAGGGCTTGTTGAAAGAGCACCATGCTAAGTAGATTCCTAAATAACTGTCATAGGAGGGAAAGCAAGAAAGGCCTTCTGATATTGAGGGCTTCATTGTGTTCTGCCCAAGCACCAAAATAATGAGCACATGAACATCACATAGCACTCGGTTTGCAAAAGAATTGTACATTTTCTTTAATCCTCACTGAGGTAGCATGGGTTTAGATCACTGCATCCTGATGAAATACCTCCTTGAGATTTGCTCTGATCTCTTCCTGCTTTGTCAGAGAAGTTGACAGAGGCTGGCTATGGCTGCACATGGGTGAGCGGAGCCTGCGTGTTAGTGACTGGCCAGCCTATCTATGTGCCAGCCTATGGACGCAGTACTGGCCTTTTCATTCTTTTTCCTCTTTCAGTTGTCTTCTCATCTGTCTTGGTTTCTTGGAGTTTTCATGCTCTCCCTCCTTTCTTTCCTTTTCTTTTTCTTTTGCTAGTTTGCTTCTCAATGCCCTGCAGAGTCTCAGGTTAATCTGTAGGCCTCATCTTGAGGAATATTGTATGAGGAACACACATCCCAGTCCCTAAAACCAAGCAGGCCTGGGCTGTCACCCTGTCTAGCGTCTTTCCCTGACACATGTAGAAATGGAGGAACAGTTTGTTTAGCATCCAAATGAATATATAACATCAGCAGCAAAAAGGTTACTAGATCTTCATTCATTTCTAAGGCATTACTAAAAAAAATAAACAAACAATTATGGATTACTTTTATGGTGAATCCAAGCTTTTCCTAAACTAGTAGCCAGAAAGGAGCTATGATTGTTTTTTGTCTAAAAAATCTCAAATGGCAAAATATAATTAAAATTAGAACTGTTGAACAACTAAGCCTATCAAATACATATCACTAGGCAAAATAACTATGCATTTATCACTTTGCTCCTATAATTATGTTTCCCATAACTCTCCTTGCATATATTAATATCTCAGTAAAGTTACAAAGCCTAAAAGATAAACTGCAACACACTGAACATAGTTTCAACCAGAAAGACTGAAAATGCTTGTTATTTAAAAACAAAAATGAAAAGACTTGTATTTACTGTCACTACTAATTTTTTTACTAAGAAGTAAAAGATTGTTGTAAATATGTGTGTTTTGGTCTCAGATGAATAACCATTACCTGCCTTCATAAGTATACTTGCTTTAAAAAAGTCATTAAACTATCTGTGGAAGATCTGATGGAAAAGGCAGAGAAATTGGTCCATTTAACCTGAAAAAGGAAACACCAGGCAGTGTACCTAGGTTGAGAAGGCAAATGTTTTAAGTAATTTCCACAAATTTACAAAGATTATGAATAAATTATAATCGGATAAATGTGGGTATGTTAGTCATTAAGTGGAAGGAAAGGTCAGGAAATTAACTCTCTTGGGGTGAAACTGTATTTGAAAATAAGCAGGATGAGACTGAAATCATTTCTCAAGTCTCAACAAAATCAGTGCCAAAGGTTACATGCAAGATGCATCTATGTATATATGTGCAAGAGTTGGGATAATTGTACTGGACTTTTGAAAGAAATTAACACTTAATTTTTTTTGTTTGTTTTATTCTTATCATATTTTTTTCCTCTGACATCCTTACAAGTTTTTTGTTATTGTTCCATTCTGTTCTGTTCTGCTTTGTTTGGTTTTTCTTTAAACCAATCTTGCACATTTGTTTCTGGTAACCTGAACAACTAATTTGAAGATAGCATCATGCAATACAGCGACACTGTGGAATTCCTATTACTTTATTTAGAGAAATCTTGTATCTTTCTAATTTTTTGTATCACTATTTTGTATTCTTTAAAAATTTTTAAAAATTTAAAAAGATAAAATATTACTTGTAGTAAATGACACATAAAGAGAGAAAAAAGGAAAAGGGAAGAAAAAAGAAAGAAAGAAAATCCCAGTATCTGTATGCAAAGCACATAACAAATCTTTGTTGCTGAGTTATTAAAATATTGTGGCTACTGTCAGTAAATTGCAGATCTAGTGATTCACAAAATTTAATAAAAATCACAAGACCTTATAAACAATAACATCAATAATTAAGCATTTTCCATGAAAAATAAAAGAAACTTTCTGTTGTTGGTTCATTTATTTATATTTAGACATAATTTCACTGAGTGGCCCAGGAAATTGGGTGTGGTGGCTCACATCTGTAATCCCAGTGCTGGAGAGGCTCAAAAGAGGAGGGTCCTACAAGTCTGAGCTGTGTAGTGAGACCCTATACCAAATACATTTAAAAAATAGTTTTACCTTTAAAATATCTAAGAAGACATGATAGAGTCAACATTTTCACAAAAGTAATACAATTGTTGAGTCTTCACAAGGACTAATGTCCATTTTGGGAAGGATGCTTTTAACCCCAATTGTATACTTATTTGACATTATATAAGTTAAGTAAATACTTTGGGAAGGGAAGCCTAATGAGTTCCTGTGACTGAGTCACTCCAAACACTCTCCAATAAATTTTTTTGAAAAAAATACAATGAACAATAATTTAAATTAGTTACCCCACACATTTGCCCTGACAAATCCAGTTGAATGGCACTTGTACTTGCCTTTAAGTTTGTGTAATGTTCTACTTCCTTACATTTGAATTTTAATCAGGTCACTCATCAAGCCAGACCAATGAACAGCTCCTTATTTTTAGCAACTCAAAGGATGCTGTCCTATGCTGGATAAAGACTTAAAGCTTCTTGGGGGCTATCAACTGACCTGTCAGCTGATATTCAGAGGGTGAGCTGCAGTGCCAATCTGATCGATCTCAGAATGGAAGCCATTACCCAGCTCTTGGTCCTCATACCCTACAGGGATACACGTCTAGTACAGATCTGCTTGTCTCCTTAAACAATAATCATCTTTTTTTTTCTTTAGTCTCTATAGTGGTTGATACATTGTGTCACTTTCAGAATTTAAAAGTTTAACTAAATTGGCTCAGCAATTCCACACCGGAGGATGTGGAGGCCCCGCCCTAGAGTGACTCCCCTAAAGGATATAAAAGGGAATTGAAATTTGTGCTTGTGCTTCGAATTTGCTGTACAGTGGATGGTCACCTATTGCCAGCTTGAGCCTTGCAACTAGCAGGGACTGTCATGCACTAATCTAATCACAGATGTTTCTATCTATATGTAAATATATTTGTTTATGAATACAGACTTGCAGTAATAAAACAGCATCTTCATGTAATGCCAGTTCTACCGTGGATAGGGTAGCTTTAAAAATAATAACCATAAAGTAAAAGTAATTCATTTGAAAATCTACTTATTCCTATGTCCAATAAAGTTGGATTTTTATTTTTAAAAAAACGAAAAGGAATTGAGGAAGGACAGAGTATTGCACTATCTCAGAGGAGCTCTGGTCTTCACAGTCAGCATGGAAGTAAGGGAGAGAGGCTTGCTAGAAGCTGCAGCTGCTGCTCCTCCCTTTGCTCTTTGCTTTTTTCTGCTGCCTTGAATGGCTGCCCTCTCCGGTATGCCAGTGTGCATTGAAGCCAGCTGAGTATGGACTGAAACTTCCACTAAGTGTGAGCTAACTAAATTTCTCCTTCTTTAATTCTTTAATTCTGGGTATTGGGTATTTTGTTCCAGCAATGAGAGAAAAGTAACTGAGAAAGACTCAAAGACTATGCTTTTTAATTCAACCCAAAAGAGCTCTGGCAGCATTCCAGCCTCATGTGCTATCCTCTATTTACCATCTCATTTTGCATGCACTGATCAAGCAGATTAGAATGAGCTAACACTTAACTGTAACTTTACTCCTAAACTCCCCTGTGTAGCAAGTACTCTCAATGTACATAGACTTCTTTTCTCCTTCTACTTGCCACTTTTTGCATTCTTTCCTCTAACTCTCATTTGGAATATCATTTTATTTTTCATAGAGAAAGTCTTCTCCGATTCTGAAATGTATCCACATGATCTTGTCTAGGTTTTGTTAAAGCAATCCTAAGAGACTGCATGACACAGACCTGTGTTACCAATCTTCAAATCCCCAGGACTTGTCAGCTACCTGACATAGAACTTAAAGTCACAGACTCAACCAAGCTGAATGAATGAAAGGCTCAAGAGAAGCAACCAGAGAGAAGAGGAGGAAGGAAAGATGAAATGAACTGCAACAAGCCTACAACTGCTTGATGCTTCCCCAGGCCATCAAACACTCTTTGCTTACATTGTACTGCCTTTTATAAATTTCCATTTCACCTGTACTATCAACATGCTACATAGGCTCTCTTGTTGAGCTTAAATTCAGGAATCTGCAGCTCAAGGAGATTTCCAAGATTTTTCTAACAATTAACTGTAGAGACAGATGTAGTCCTTACAACACCAGCTCAGTTTCCCTGTACTCTACCATAGCTGAGCAGCTGTCTGAAGAGAGAGGAGAAAGTTACAGGAAAATATCTGCCCAGAATGACTTGCTGGATATGCAATCTTTCCTTTCACATGTATACAGAGAAAAGATCTACTATGAGTGCAGCAACATAACTAAATTAACTGGGGCACCAATTGCCCAGGAAGAGTAAGAGGGATGCACATGGAAGAGTGAACACAAGTGGACAGCCTCTTGCCAACAGTAAGTGCAAAGGGGATAGCATGGAGCCAGATGTTGACCCTAAGACCCCCTTCCCACACAGTGCACACATAGGCAGTAAGCACAGTGTGATATTATCACAACAGAACAAACTTATGCTTGGAACAGAGTTTCATCCAGAATACTTGGACACATCCACAGAGGCCGTCTAAATTCATGTCAATGCAGCAGTCCCTGATGAGTCATAATTTGGGGTCCTTCTAAGGCTTGGCAGTATCTGAAAAGCCATATCCACAGAGAAATGGCTAGATGGATCCATGAGGCCACCTGTGAGGAGACCTTCAGGCATATTTAGTCATTCTCTGAGGATAAGAACGAAACTCCTGTTCCTTTTAACATGGTACTCAAGCCCAATGACTGAATGAATGTGTGTGTCATACTGCAGCAAATACTTAGAAACAGAAATTCTCCTCTCTTAAAAGAATGACTTCTCATTGCTTGGAGAAAACCTTTGTGTTTCCCACCATTTTGAAAGAATCATTCGGGTAAGATACAGAACTACATAACTTTAAGGTAGCTGCACCCAGCTCAACAGCACAGTAGAATGCTCTCAAAGTCCCCCAAGGGACCTTGGATGTGTTAGAATCATCATGGCTCTGAACAGAACCCACATGCATCCTTTACTGCTCACAAGAAGCTCGTGCTGCAGAAGCCTTCCTTACAGGGCTCTTCACACACTAGAGAAATGCATGTGTGTGTTAGCCACTTTGCTTTATCCAGCTGGACCTCAAAAGTCCCTTCCTCTAGCCTATTTGTGACATTATACAGCACTGCAACATTTGTTTGTTTCTCTCTCTCTGTCTCTCTCTCTCTCTCTCTCTCTCTCTCTCTCTCTCTCTCTCTTTCAAGAAAAAAAAGACAAAACCAAAAACCAAATAACATAATACCCAAGATCCCTGAAATTCAGCATTTGGGCTACAGTACTGTAAATGAGTTAGAGGTTAGTATTAAAAATTATTTTTATTTAAGATAGGGAACAGGGAGCACATACAACTGAGAGAAAGAGACTGTCTCCTGGGGCCAAAGCAGACCCTGCAAGGCCCTTTATGAGAAAAAATATTAATAAAATATAATAAATCAGAATTATTCTGCTGTGGCTATGTTTAGGCCCATAAACATTTTATTACCTGACCATAAACCTACCTTGAAATGTGCTTTACCATCTATTCCAGCCGAAGGTAGTGTCTTAATGTGCCGTTATATCCAATATTAACATTACTTTACTATCTTTAGGAACTTAAAACCATCACTCTTCAGAATATGTTAGAAATAGTTGAAGCATTTTATCCTTTAATGAAATGAATTTGATTACAGTCATGTTGTTTCATCTCTCCACATAGCTACAATGCCAAAAATAAAGCAAAACAAAAAAAGTAAGAATAATCCCCCACTGACTCGCCTTGTTTCTATGGGGCTAGTGTAAAATATTGCAAGTGTATATACCCACACACAGTGCTCTTAGCTATTTGGAGACTCTACACTGGATAAATCTTGCAAATAAATGCATAAATAATATATTAGTGCCCTGGGTCCTGCTTTCACCAGATTTATAAAACACAAAAGTGATACGGAGGACTAAGAGTAACTTTAACATATGTAAATTCCCAAATTGGATAATTCAAACACAAAAATATATTGTAGCTTGGTGCTTATTATTTTAAATTTATGTTTTATGCATTTCCATTGCCGGAGTTGATCTATTTCTTGGTTTCTACATTCTCATATCTCCTACCGTACCCTGCCCTTAAAGTATTGCACAAAATATCATGTAAGCATTAATTCACAAAGTGAAAGCAGTGTGTTTGTTTATACCAGCCACCCCAAGGCAGAACTACACCTCATCATGAGCTGTTTTCCAACCGCATGACAGAGTATTTTTAAACTGGCTTTGACAAGCCTTTCAGAGTTTGACTTTTCCCAACTGCAGGCTCCTTATATCCACGAACACCATGGACACTACTATGAGCTCCGGGTAGAAATCTTGAAATTTCCTGTTGTTTGATGTCAATGACCTGAACTGTACAACGGTCTCCTTCAACTTGGTCAGAAGAGCTTAGTGGATTTCTTCAGTAGGTGCACTGTATTTTCTCACTTAACAGGAATGGGTAAGAAATGAAGTATCTTTGTTTAGCTCTGACAAAAGATGATTTTCCAGTCCTCTGAATGCATTCCTTTTGGAAAGGGAGAACTGGAAATCATTTCTCGCTGTATTTATAACTTGCTCAGTATTTTTTAGCATTTTTATTCGATGCAGCTTTAGAGTTGAAATGCCTAAGGCAAATACAATGACTTCCACCATGGCCATGGGATTAATTTCTCCTGTACACAGGCGACAGCTAGAGGTCAGTTTCATGATCATGTGGCAAGCATTTGACTAGTGAGAAACACAGACACTTTCTAGGCACTACATTTGAAGAGTTCTCGACTGTTCCAAGACCTACCAGCTCCAATTGATCTACTCTCAGTGTCTCTTTCTCTGGGAAGGGATGATATATTGTACTCATCTCATCCCATCTGGAAATTGTAGGTTTATAGATGTAAGAATGTCAATATCACTGTTGCCTCCAAAGAGTCTAAGTTGAGAGCATATTATTGCATGCATTTGGAAGAAAAAGTATTTAGTAATGGTATTTTTGAGTAAAAGACTTAGTTCTAAAGACTGGCCTACAGTTATATCTAAAAGACATGTCTGTGAGTGTAGAGAGCTGCGTGCAGCCGTGCCTGAAAGATGGCGCTGGCTTCCGCCTTCCACCTTCCCGATGGTGAGTGCTCTCAGTGATAAACAACTCCATATATGGCTAAGGCTAAAGCTATGGCTCGCTTCTGCGTACCTGTACCTATTGGCGGTGCCCACGTGGCCTTCTGAGATTGGACACCCAGAGGGTATTTAGCTATGAGCGGGTTTCCCCCCGGGGTAGAAGAAGATTGTTCAAGGGTCCTGAATAAACCGCTGAAAGAAGAATCTAGTGTTTCATCTTCCTTGCTGGCGAGGTTGCGTGCAACATGTGAGTAATTGATTCATCAACTTCCATTTGGCTCTGACTCTATCCTATGCTCATTTTGCTTCCTCTTTTCCTTACCCTCGGTTTCCCTCCACACATGTGTCATACGAATCTTTAAGGTATTTGATACAGTTGGTGGAGAACAGAAAGAGGTTCTTTTATCCAGAAATGTAATTTACATTTATTTTATGGAAGCTACTTCTGAAACTCCTTCTACAGCAGGCAATTTCCTAGTGTTTGCAAGAACAAAGACAGTGCTCACTGTTACATAAAAGAAAGAGTTGAATGAAGAAAAAGTGTGGAAACAAAGAAAACTGGAAAAATTGATTGGCACATATGCCAATAATGAAAGGCAAGAGAAACTCCACAGGTAAACAGTGGCAAAGCAGTGATGGCGGATTTATTGTCATGACATTTTCATATTTAATTTAATCAAAATAACATGCAAGATATACTCCTTCCATCAAATTCACAATTCCAATTCATCACACAGACAAGATGGTAATACATAAATCAATGAAAATAAAGTAGTAGGGCAGGGGATATGAGAGAAGGAGGCAATAGGAAAGGTTCAAAAATTTGTATATGAATTGAATGGCTCACTGGAGGCAGAGGCTAGCAGGAGCTGATCTGAGCCATTTGATTTGTGCCTTCTACCATTCTGATAAAGCTTTACACTTCCATCAATGAACTATACCAAACTATTGTTTCTTCCTTTATCCACACTCTGCTTTGTGCTTTTCTTGTCACCTATAGAGTGTACATTCTGTGCTGATTAATTATGTTTATGTAGAAGACTGTGAAAGCTGGTCAGAATTCCACCTAGATTTCTTGTCAGGAGCTTGTCAACACCTGGCAGGTTTGTTCTTCCTCCTCCTGGGGTGTGCCAGGCAGATCTTTGATGCTGAGAGGCAGGCTCCATGTCAGTAATGAAAACCAGATGTAAGCCCAGAGGTGTCAGTGCAGAGTGACTTGCAGGTAGCGGGGCAGGGAAAATGGGATTGCCAATTAGGTCCTATACAAGTGTGCTGCCTGTGCAAGTTCCTGTTGTGGTCTGTGACTCCCAGATCTTTTAGATGGTGAATAATTGATGCCCCTGTGAGGTGGAACACTGTAATTGTCCTCATCACTGAGGAAGACAGTGTCTTGCACTCTGGTATGACTCATTCACACTGTGTGTATCTTTGCTGTGCATCTGGGTTCTGCCCCAGAGTACTGGTTAATTAACCAGAAGAGTTCTTCCACTCTTGGGAGATCCTTCAGAACACAGGTATCCATGAAACACCCATGATACCTACTCTATATTTTCTATAACACTTGGCAAAGTGCCAGACCCCTTTAGTCGTCTAATTGACCTGTTCTGAACTAGACAGGGATAGAAAGAAAAATGCAGGGAAAAGGACACTGCACTCAACAGTAATTCAGAGGCCACACACACCTCAGGACAGAACCAAACTTCAAGGGGCCCTCCCTTTACAATGACAAAGAAATATAAAAATGTTAGAAGATTTTATATCTATTTAGGGTTTTTACTATAGAATTGCCTATTATCTATTTTAGCCTGAAATTTTGTGGCTATTTGTTAAAGAGAACCATGGTGGATAATCTTTCATAAGAAGGATGAACTTAAATTTTGTCTAGTCCATTGTTTCTTGAGTCAGAATGAGAATTCTCCAGAGTCCAGATGTCATCCATTCCATCAGCAAACATAAGGCCTCCTAGTACAGTGCTGTCCTGTTCAGATAGCCCTTCCTATCCATGTCCTGCCCTGTGTCCTAAACCTCAGACGTGGACTACGTGTCAAGCACTGTGCTTGATGCTGGAGAACAAAGGCAGAGCATTTTTTCAATGAAAAAGACATCTAATATTTGCTTTTCCTTAAATGTTAGGCAAATATTCATAAAAACTGCTAAAACAGGATGATTTGGGAAATTTACACACAGACATATTTGGAGGTTTGTTCTAAAGGAGGTCAAAGAATTGACCTGGTGGATAAAGTTATGGAGTGACAGGGGAAGTTTTCAAGCAAAGGAAAAAAAAAATTGGAGACTCAAAGGTGTGAGACAGCTTGACATCGTTAAAGAATAGAAATGACTTCCATACCACACAAGGGAAATACAGAACGCTCATTAGGGGCCAGATTCTAAAGTCAGATGGTGCAGGTTTAAATAGTAGCTCCAACCTTTATTTGGGGGAAATGCTGAGCAACATATTTTACCTTCTTGCTTCACATTCTTCATCTGTAAGTTGAGAAAGACAAGGTACTATAAGGAAATATGTTGGGGCAAAAATTGATAAATGCAACTATTTTCCTTCACCTGAAGTAAAGGGCTAAATGAGACCACACACAGAAGAGACCCTGGAGAGGTGAACAGCGACTTGCTTGGGAAGAAAGGAGCTCTGTATTCCTTACCAGGAAGGGTCTCCTTTGTGTGGTTGATGGGAATTTAGGCTGAAAAGTTTGGTGGTCATATTCACAGCACAGATAATTACAAAAAAAAAAAAAAAAAAAAAAGAAAGAAAAAAACAAAACATACAAAAATCACTATTGAAGGGAGACTATTTTAATGTGCTACCCCAGCACACTGGATGAATTATAACCATAAACCCTTGGGACAAAATGAGGGGCACTATTTGACTCATTTGGAAATAGGGTGAATTTAGTTTTATGGAGTTTAAAGGGTCAGTGGGACATTAGCTGAGGGTCAGTGAATGAGTGGGTACAGAGCCATCTCAAAAGAGTCTAGAATAATGTCCAATAGATACCTGTAGGCCACCTCAGATGTGAAATGTCTGCTAAATACAAGTATAAATGATAATAATCTTTATTACATATTTCACTTAACACAATACATCAAAGTAATATTTCATTTGGTGATCAATATAGTTAAGATGTTCTATATTCTTTCCTGAAAATTCTTTAAGGTTCTTCACCTGTACTGAGAATTATTAGGCTCTCTTTCAAAGGCTTAGTTGCCCATATGGACCAAGGCCCAATGTACAGCACAGAGCAGTTCTAGAAGATACTAAAGGAAAAGAAGATACCAAAGTTACTCCTTGAGAGCATCTAGATAATGCATAATAGCTGAGACTTCAGTGGCAAATAACACAGGTAGAGCCTCTCATTCATAAAATCTCTGGGCTGTGTACTAGGGCTTCTACTAGCCTGAACACTCTATTTTCTCTATGCAAATGAATACAGAACAGCTGCGGGGGAACCCCTCCCATCCTGAGGATAGTAGAGGCCAGGTGAGATTTCTAATCATATTTCCCTTCTCTTTCCTGAACTCTCATGTGTCACACACAACACCACACATGGAGACCCAGGTAGGAAAGAGGTCCCTGCACAAATTATTCAAAGAAAATGGGGACTTAATGTGTTCTAATGGAGAAAGCTTATTTGAGGGGACTTTCATGTTTGAAGATCAAGAGAGTCCCTCAAGTCACAATATTGACCTGAGACCTGAAGGATGGCCAACAGGGGACCCACAGAAAGGTGGATATGTTCCATAGTGGAAGTGGAAATCCATACAGGAAATGACAGGACTCCAGCCTGAGCAGAAGACCTGGACTGAGAAGAGATCCAGACCGCCATGTTACAGAAGCAGGAAGGTAGGAGAAGGTGGGAGACCCAGGGGCCCTTGAAGGATGCATTAGGAGCAATGGACAGATCCTGGGTGCTGGAAATGTTAGCAGTAGACAGCAAAGGCTCTAGAAAGCTAGGACCAAAATGCGGGCTAAGACCAGATTGAAGAACCCCCTCAAGGTGTTCCAGGAAAGGGGTAGACAGTGTGTCTGATTCAGAGGAAATCTCAAGTTACCACGGAATTTGCCAGCAAAGGCACTGCATGGAGCTTGGGGAGCACACCAAGGGGAAAAGACACACAACTCAGGAGTATGGCTGGAGCCGCACTGTAGCAGTGAGAAGCATGAAGGACTTACCTTCGACCATCCTGCAAGCTTTAGTGGAGCCTGTACTTACACTGAGCTCTCTGACTTCCAGTGCATTCCTCCTCAGTCTTTGCTTTGTATAAACAGATTCTAAGGTAATAACAACACACATGCAATATACATACAGGCATGCATGTATGCATATGCACCCACATGAACGTGTGCACACACACACACACACACACACACACACACTTTGACTGGCAATAAACTGATTTGATAAATGTATGTGTTTATCTAACCAGAAATGCCTGGATTTGTTTGTGAGAATAATTAACACCAATAGAAGTTCAGTAATTGACACAATTTTACTTTTAAAGAAATGAAAAATTTAACTTTCTTCTAAGCAGGAAAGTTTTATCTTGTGAAAAGTTGTCAAATCAATGAAAAGAAATAAAATGTATTTAGTTTTACCAGCTTTCCCAGTTTTTTCCTGCTCCCGTAAACTATCAACATAATGGCTTTCATGCAATAGTCGTTCTTTATCATGCTTCTGCCAAAAGTTTTACTTGGCACTTTCCAACCTATATGATAGCTATGTAATGTAGATCACTGTTAACATTTTGCAATTGGAGATAATGAAGACCAAAGAGGTTCAATGAACACAACAGAGTAATGTGGGCAACTAATTTAAAGATAGCATCATGTAATACAGCAACGATGGCGGAGTTCCTGGTACTTCGTTTAGTAAAATCTTGTATTATTTGTAACACTGTTTTTTCTTTATATCTCTATTTTATATTCTTCAAAAATAAATAAATAAACAAACATACAAACACTACAGGGACACAACATTTTTGCATGGCAAAAACTCCAGTTGTACTTAAAGTAAGCCTGACACCCAGTCTTTTGCTTTAACTAAGAATACAGGCCACATGTTTGCAGCAACATATTTCTTTCCTATTTAGAATGATGGATTCATTTCAAACAAAGATGTAGAAATGAAGGTAGATGCCTGGTCTTCATACATCATTTAAAAGAAACACAAAGTGAAGTTATAGGAAATAAATTATTCTGTATCTTCTGAACTTAGTGTATGTTTTCACAACCTTTACTCATATTGTTCTATACCACACAATAAAGCGCCTTTTTTAGGATGTACATTTAATACACAACTCCACAAATTCTTCCACAAATACATATAAACATAAAAAAGCATGCATATGCTTACATGTCTAGTCTACACATCTTTTAAAGACACAGGATGTTGGAGTAACAACCAACCTGTCAAGACATAACAAATAAACCACGTTTTGGAGGAAATTACAGTATCATTACCAATGACATGGGCAGAATGGATGAGTATCCTCTAACTACTGCCTGTCAGGGCCTCCTCCTCTCATAGCACCCAGCGTAAATAGTACTCAGCCAGCTGCTTGTGCATTAAGCCAATACTGCATGCGAATGCAAGAGTGTGATTGCCAAGATGGTTATTTCCAGGCCTGTGATCAAAAATTGCATGTGTGCTGGCAAAAGGACACATATGTCAAAGCCAGTGGGATGGATTGCAAGCGTGTCTTCTCTTCATCTGGACTAATAGTGTTTCATGGAACCCACCCCTGTGAAGAATGAACATGCGGGTGGTGACTGTTTTAGTAACCACAACTAACAATAAAAGCAAAGAACACATCCTTTTCTGGGAAACAACTATCCAAGACTCTGGACGGCTATCACACTAGGCCCCTAATCTGCTCTTGCCTTCTTCCTTTCTGGCTATCATTGTTGTATGTAGTATGTGCACACATATTTATGAACCTCTTTGAGAAAGTGTTGTATAGCTTATGTCACCGGCATACCACCTTTGCACTCATAGGGCAAAATAGAGACACAGTGAATTGTAGCTGTCCCACAATAGCAACGACAGCAAAAACAGAAAATCAAACTTCAAGTGCTCCAGTGACTGAAGTCAAGTAAGTTCTGATTTGTTAACCTGTCCTGTCCTTGTTGCAAAGTGATAAATTGCTGATATATTAGGGGAAATCAGATCTCTAGGGAAGTGCTTTCAAACAGTTATTCATGCGACAAGAAATAGAATAACCCTCAAAATCAAAGCAAAGTTCATTGACAATTCTGAATCCCTTTGATCACGATCATTCTCTTAGGTAGAAGAATAGGGTTGAGAAAATCCCAAACACCATCTCTGTCTAGGAATTTCTTGGCTTTGGGGGGGATTCAGTCCAGATTGTACCTTAGGAAAGATATAATTTATCCATTTGAAAAGAGAGTCTTTCTATTTACAAATTACATGAATCTAAATGTCCATCGGTACTTCTTAGTTTTGTTTCAGTTTAAAAGCAAGAAAGAAAGCAAGCAAGAAAAGGAAGGAAGGAAGGAAGCAAAAGAAAGACTGGGAGTAAATTGTTCTGAACTTTCTTTGTGTATCCCACTTCTT
This sequence comes from Ctenomys sociabilis, assembly GCA_004027165.1. Lineage (NCBI taxonomy): Eukaryota > Metazoa > Chordata > Mammalia > Rodentia > Ctenomyidae > Ctenomys > Ctenomys sociabilis. The sequence continues at coordinate 35,870 of PVKA01000464.1, read as the reverse complement.
TTCATAGCCAGCTCCCTTTTCTAATATTTCTAATCCCACAGAAAGAGACACCGTGCAGTGTAAAATTGTTCCCTCCAGCCTCAGCACTTTTTGCTACACTTGCTTGAAGCGGCCTGACTTGGCCAGTCAGCTCTTAGGGTGCAGTTCTTCTCCACGTAAGAAGCAGCAGCAATTATAGGGTGAAAACCAGGAGTTTCCCTTTCTTTTCAGATCTATTTTGTGTGAGAAGGCGATGCTGATTCCAAAAGCAAAGGGGCTTCCTATCATCCCCAAAGAATGATAGATAAGGGTTAGGTTTAACACTGGAAAACATTTAGAAACTAAAAGAAAGGCTGCATTCATGGCAGGAATAAAAGGGGCCATTCTTTGGCAAAACATAAAACAGCATCTGTTGCAACAACTCCAGTTCTGAGCTGCTTTGCATGGCGTCCTTTGTTGCCCCGGGATGGCAGCATCTCTCGGGACTTTGAGGACATGAAGTGATGACAGACAATGGGCCTGCTCCAGGGAACAAGAGAAAGATCACATTTTGATGTGCAACTACTTGATTCTCAGCCATCTAAAAATACAGAGAGGAAACCATCTATTACATTTAATGAACTGCCTCGGGATGATTAATTTCCAGTTGTGCCCTGCTGTGCCTTGCAGTGTGAAGAGCACACCAGCAGGGCTGTCTGGCTTGGAGGGAAAGAAGCACCCGGGTGCACAACGTGTGCCAGGTGTGTCAGAGCAGGCTGCCTGCCCTTCGGCTTCGGCACTGTAGTTTCCCCACTGGCATTCTGATGTCACACGTTGGCTTGTGCTGTGTGAGACACTGACAATGAGAAAACCCAGAAATTTAGCATTCAATTCACACATTTCAGGCAGCAACTCACTTTTGTAAAACTTCAAACTAGACAATCTTGGGAATAAAATCAGAAAAATAAAATTAGAAAACAGAACATAATCTCAATCATGACTTAAACCAAATAACCAAGGTAACTACCACTTGTAGATCATTAACAAAGCTTGTACTATACACTACTGATTGTAAATAGTATTAGAAATAAAGAGGATGAACATTTTAAATGGTGAGGGTCATTTCTGATTGATTATTTAGTATAAAAAAGCCAAAAACATAAGATACACACATACTTTATGATTTCATATTTATTTACCAATCTTCTCAGATATATCTGATTGAATATGTAGTGAAATTTTCTCCCACTTATAAGGTAGATAATAGATACCAGACATTTCATAAAAAGTGTGATTTTGTTTTACTACATGTAGATTTTATGACTTTCTCTTTTGATGTGTGAATCACAAAAAAATTCCAGAGGGTTTGTGTTGTCTGTTTATAGAAGCTAACTAGAGTCTAAATGAGTTGCCAATCTTTCAAGGAGCTCTACAGTAAAATATTTGCAGACCCATTGGAAAACTCACTTAAGCATATTCTATGTTCCCAAAGAGAAAAACTCCAATGGCTTTCCTAATTAAACACCCTTTCCAGAAATCTCTGTTATCGAGGGCTATCGTTCAACTTGATCTTAGTAAATTATAAGATGAGAGACATACATTTAATTCTGACTAAAATTTTTTTCCCGTATTTTTAGGAGAAGAAATACAGGGTGTTCAGGGTCTCACTACTAGTTCAGACTCTTTGTGATTCTCCTGTTTACAGCCTCCCAAGAGCTGGAATTGCAGGTGTACACCATCACTCCCAGTCTCAATTGCTGTTTCAGTACACCCCAGGGGCAGGGCAGCCATGGCAGGCCTGGGGATCGAATCCCTGGCCCCTGTGTCTGCTTGCAGGTACTTTAATACACTGAGCTACTTGGCCAGCCCTATGACTAGAATCCTTTAAGAAAAAAATTGGCTTCGGTTATTTTGAAAACAGACAAACTAAAAAAAAACAACAAAAAAAATTTATTTAATACATTGGAGAGTTTAACAATGATGATCACAATTTTAAATTCATTTTGGTTTCTCTGACGTAGAATGGGAGGGAGAAAATGTATCAAGTAAGTCTACTTGCAGACTGCCTTGCTGGGAATGGGCTGGCTCCTGGGACATGACCTAGAGGGAGCAGCATCTAGATGCCCAGTGGCCATGGATGCCGCTTCGCATCAGGACCCATTGCGGGTGGCTGTCATGAGGTCTCAGTTTTGTCCTGTCATTCAACTGGATGGTGTCACCAAATCTGCGGCTGGACTGTCCTTGAGAAGTGATCAGCTGCCCATGGTCAGAGAGGATGATGTTGAGTAAATCGTAAGCTGGCAAGGCTTTTGGAAGACAGATATAGATGCTATTCATATTCAAAGCTGGCCCTCTGAGAATGTAAGAATACAGGCAGGCACTTGCAGTGTGAACTCAGTTGTCACAGACCTCATGCCCTTGAAACCTATGGGACTCTTTACAGTGCATCATGGTTAGGGAAACAGGCTTGCTGGCATCAGTGTTACATAAACTGTCCTTTCTGGTCAGTTTTTCCCATTTTTGAAGGATAACCAAAATAAACAAAATGTGTCACCTACAATCTTCTCAATGCTACAGAAGAAATGTGTTCTTTTTCTTTGGCAAAAATAATCTATTTCCATGAAAACAGGATGGAAGCTCTTTGTATCACCAGTAGAGATTAATTTTATTGATCATTCACCTGACATGAAAATGAACAAAAAGTTTTTTCTAGTTGACTAAAAATATTTCCTACCTTCTTCCAGGAACTATATCAATGTTCAACATAAATGTTATTATTGAACAATTGAAGGATTTCAACACATATTTGCTTCAGATAATTTTCCCAGGCTGGGGAGATAGCTCAGTAGAATAAGCACTTGCCTGGCAAGTATTAGGTCCTGAGTTCAATCCCTGGTACCACTTAAAAAAAATCAGATAATTTTCCCAAAACTGCATTTTCAGCATGAGTTGAAATAGTGCATAAGTACAATATGCAAATATCCATTATACTGGGATGGATAGATTTAGACTGGATGAACAATCTAGATTTAGATTAGGTGCTCAGGTTTATTTATTTATTTATTTTGCTCAGGTTTATTTAAATCAAAGGTAAAAGATGGTTGGATTTAGAAGATAGGAACTATTGTGTTCCTGAATGAGAATGTCTCCAACCCAGGAACATATATTGGTAGGAGTAATCAACACAAAAATGCACACCAAGTACCTATCTTTCCGTGTTTGGTATATAGAATGGCTGTTGAACAGTTCCCCTTGTTGGGTCTCACTTTAAATAAAAACTTATTTTTTTTTCACTTAAGGAAAATGTACTAAAACAGTAATACAATATTAAAAGATTTTTTTGGTGGGTTCCAGCTGCTTTAACAGACAGGGTTGTGTGGCATGTGGAGCTGGGGATCGAGCCTTAGTCCTGGAAGCCTGACTGGGTTTTCCCAGGCAGGCACTTAAACACCTGAGCTAACTGGCCATCCCCTATAATATTAAATAAAAATAAAAATATAGAAAAATAAAAATAAAAATTATTATGTAAACAAAATAACCAACCAGAGCAGGAGAAGTAAATAGAACCTCTAAAAACCTAGCAGGGAACCTAGTCTTAATTGTGTGATGTTCATATTTATTAAATACTTTGTGTCATTCCTCTACATATTTTATTTTGGTATTTGCAATAATAACTCAAAATGAACATGATTACATTAAATTATAGAGATAAGGATTTCAGGCACAGAAAATATTAAAAAACAACCTCAGCCATAGCGATGAAGGATATGACTGTTCCTAATTCCCAAAATCACATTCTTTACCTCTGCCATGCCACGGCAGTGTCTTATAAATATTCAAGTACAGGGAGCTGAGTCTGTTGCAGGGCTAAGACTAGGATCCAGATTTCTCTTCCACTGCAACTCCCGTGTCTCTTGGGAAAAATATCAGATTGATTTCCTGTACATGAAATATCTGCCTGACTTGGAGAGGTTGTCCCTGAAGGATGTGTGTTCATCAAGAAGCCAAGTCCTGGCCTCAGCAGGCCAGTGAGGGTCAGAGCGGGGCTGCCCTGTTTGCTGCAGCAAGCAAATCCACTGCCATGACATGGAGCAACAAGGGCATCCAGCAGCTTAGGGATGTGGAAACCGGTTTCCTAATTCCCTGAAACAATAGCATTAACCAAAGCCAAAGAACCTTTGTTAGAAGAAAGAAGCAATTGTTTAGCCTTGTCATGTCCTAACGGTTAACAGCACAAAGGGTACATTCAGAGTGGAATGGTACTTTCCCTTTCTGACAAAATAAGGGACAGCAGACCCAGATACTTAACAGAACCCTTCCTCCTAGGACTCCGAAAACAGTGCTAGTTGAAGAACAAAGTTGATGTTTCAACTCATGGTGGCAACTCTTGGTGTGCTGCAGGAACTCTAGCAGTATGTTTGTATGGCACATTGCAACACAAAGAATTCCCATGTTGCTTCATTTTTTTCACTCTGTTGATGACAGAAACTGAGGGCTCACTTTTTCATTTATTACACAATGATGTCTTTGCAAATCTTCAGTCTGAATACTCATTCATCACAAAAGTTTCATTAGATTCAGGAGTTTTGACAGTCATGCTGCTCTTAATTCTGAATTATGACTGAAATGTGTGAAAATTTAAGCTTCTGATCCTTGCTCTGTAGAGACTTAACTGTGTCCTTATAACCTCCATACTTTTCCCCAAATTAAACCCAAAATAAATTTCAAAACACAAATTTATGAGACAAAACCTAATGTTCTGGATGACTCTTTGAATTACATTCAGAAGAAAAGCTGATTAGTATCCTGCAGCTTATGCCATTCACTTTGCCTTATCTGACTCAATTGATTTTACTTGTTATACATTTCCTTTTGTATTTCTGCTTTTCGCTTGTTATACTAGGGAGACTATACGATATTTACACATGTGTGTCTGGTTTATTTCACTTATGAGTATATGTTCAAGTGGCATCCACTTCAG
>PVKA01000464.1:0-30831 GCA_004027165.1 Ctenomys sociabilis | reverse complement strand
GCTTTCAAACTTGGTGATGACCATAATCTCAGTATAAGTAATGGAGAATTGAGTATTAGAACAAGAAATACAAACGCACAAACTTTTGGAGAGAAAATTCCTGCTTTGGCCAGTTTGCCACTTCGCTGAGTAGTAAATTATTTGGTTTTGCCCATCCAAATTTGTCCGATGTGGTCTTCTTCAGAAATGTTTTGTGTGTAGTCACAGTGTCAACTAGAGTGGAAAGCAATTTAAATGAGGTGATTCATTGTTAATTTTTTAAAAAATATTATGTGTATGCTTGCTCAACTGTTATGGTATATGCCTGCCATCATTTCAAAATAAAGTGTAAAAATATGTATAAGTATGTGTATTTTCTTCACTTTGGCTGGCCTCAGTAGGTCTAGGACACTATACAGAAGCAACCTGAAATATCGCCTTTCAAAGATTTCAAGGATAATGTCTTGGCAGGACATATGTCTATATACTAGCATGATTCCAAAACTCAAGCAGGAAAACTTATTTCCCAGATAAGATCTAGGAATTATGTCCCAGTGAATGGTTGTGTTCATTATCACTTTTTGGTTATGTCTATACATGTGAATAAACCACACTGTTCTCTTTGTCCATTTTTATTATCTGAGCTTGATGTGGTTTTCTCAGTGAGGACTGATTTGCCTTCAATTGATTGCTATTGATTGACCAAAATGAATAGTTGAAGCTCCTGTTGATTTATAACAGTGTATAGTAGGGCATAATTTTCTTTAATCATGTAATATTGTATTTTAGTGATTGGCTAGAAAGTAGAGTAATCTACAAACTAATTTTTCTGTTTTAAAGAAAAAAATGAGTACAAAAATGTCTGTTTGGTGTCTAAATATGTAGAAAACCTGTATCTAACTGAACTGAGAAAAAAAAAAAGTGTGGATTAACTCTTATTGATTTAAAATGGCCTTACGTACATTGCATTTTTTATTTGTTTCATTGGTTGGTTCTTTGGTCCTAAGAATCCAACTCCGGACCTTGGCCTTGCCAGGCAGGCACTGTGCACAGAGCTATGTCCCTGGCTCTGTGTACCTTATTTTCAAATGGTTTGCTCTCTACCGATTTACTCATGTTATGCCACTGACTAACATTCATACCTAGGAATATATTTTTGAAGCCCTGTCACAAACTGTCTTGAAGCTACTAACAAAAAATACCAAAGAACGAAGAGGATTCCTCATCTCTAAGTGTGGGAAAAGGTCTTAAATTCCCTTAAGAAACTGAAAAGCAGCAGGTGGCAGGCCCTACTCAATTTTTATTTTTTCAATCTCAACAAAGCATTTCTACACACAAGGAAGAGTCTAGACTTCATTTCTCTGCTCTACTTGGGTAACAATGAGATGTTTCATCTGGACAAAACCTCTTCATTCCAGTAGAAATATGTGCTTGAAGTATCACTTCACTGCTAGCTTATTTTGGAAAGGGTAGAGTGTGGGCATGCAAACACACACATGCACGCACACACATACACACACACACACACACACACGCACTCACACACGCACACGAGTATGCAGTTGATAGTTGTTTTCTTCTTTGCCAGAATATTTGCTGTCCTTTAGACAAAAACTTTCTTTTTCTTGTTCTTGAAATTAATTTCTTATTGCTCATATTTCCCTTTACAGTGTCAGTTTGAAAAATTTCCACTACTCTTCTGAAGCAATTACTCCCTTTAAAGTAAACCACAATATTTACTAACTGCCTATGTATGTGACAGATTTGTATTCAAAGAAAAAGCAATGGACTTCTTTAAAGTGACACAATTAGAAGGAGATTGATAAGCACCCCAGGTGAACATAAAAATGCCTGTGCCTATCTAACCTTGGAAAACTGAGCACTCCTCAAAAGCCATTTTAGAATTTAGAAATGAGAAACACCTTAGAAATGCCGCTGCTACCGCCCCATGGCCTTCATTTCAAGGACAATAACATAAAACAGCCAAACGAATGTTACGAGTGTGGTGTTTTTTTTTTAAAAACATTGTGATTATTACAAATATCTAATATTTACTACTCCACCTTAGAAAAATGGAGTAGTAAAATATTACATTGTATTAAATTAATGTTACAATTACTGATTAAATCAGTACCTTTTCATGGATAGATTCTTATGGAGTTTGTGGGGTAAGTCAGGTAAATGTAACAAAATTGGTAGTTTGTTAATTTTCAGTACAATAAAATAAATGGGAAATATTACCTGATTCTATTAAAACAAATGCAGATATCTACAGACAGCACCACCTATACCTTGCTATACATCTGTCTCAAAGCATCTGAGGTTCAGTTCCCACTGAATACAATAAACGCCATGGCTCAGGTGCTGCGTAATTAAAACTGTTGGCTTTCTTTTTTGAATTTTTTTATGCATGAACATTTAAACTATATAAAGTGTTTCAATGTTAGGAAGGAGTCCCATATGTCTTTTAAATCACAGTTAAGAAACATATATAATTGCTACTGTTGAAATTCAGATAGTATTAAATAAAAATGGGCTTAAACTTGTTGCATCATAAAATATTAAATTGACAATGGATTTACTTCGTAGCAATGATTCTCAAAAAGTGGAGTCAAGGGACCTCTGTGGTTCATAAGATACTTTAAAGGATAAAAATAATTATTATAATAAACTTAGATATTAATTTTTCCTTTTAACTCTCTTATTACATTTATCCAATAGAATTATCCAGGAATTTCTCATGCAGGAGCCCATAATAGACTGAAAAGAGAGGGAAACCTAAAAATCCAGCTGTCTTCCATAAAACCAGAAACTAAAGTTGTAAAAATGTGTAAAAGTACTTCTCTAGTGTTGTTTTGAAAAAATACACATTATATATAAAAATACACTGTCAACATATAATGGGATATTGTTTGCAAATAAACTAGTAACGAAATATTTTTAAATGTCTATTTAACTATTAGTTTCAATTTTGAATGGTGAGACCGACATTAACAAAAGTTTTGGGAGTATCTTCAGAAATTCATAAGTATGTACAGGAACCCCAGGATCTCAGCATTTCTCAATGATGTTTTAAGCCAACATCATGCTAAATGGATGAAAGCTGAAAGTGTTCACTCTCAAATCGGGAACAAGACAAGGATGTGCACTATTAGCACTCCTATTTGATAAAGTCTTGGAAACACTAGACCAACCAATTATACAAGAGAGAAAAATAAAAGCAATAGGGACAGTAAAGGAAAATTAAAATTATTACTTGAAGATGACATGATACTCTATATAGAAAAGGCCAAAAGCACCACCAAAATATTTCTTGATTTAATAATTAAATTCAGTAGCATAGCTGGATACCAAGTCACAACTCAAAAATCAATAGCATTCCTGTATATAAGCAATAAATGTACTGAGAGAGAAATTAGGGAAACATACCCTTCACAATAGTATTCAGAAACAAATGAAATACTTATGAATCAATCTAATACAAGAAAGAAAAGACTTATATATTGACAATTACAGAGCCTTAAAAAGAAGATCAAAGGATATGAGAAAATGAAAACATATCCCTTACTCATGAGTAGCATATTGAGAATATTCTACATGCAACCAGCATATTGAGAATAGCCATACCCCAAAAATTGTTATAAAGATTCAATGCAATCTCAATCAAAATACCATTACCATACCTCACATAATATAGAAAATATTCCTAAAATTCATTTGGAACCAGAAGAGACCTAGAATACCAAAGAACTAGCATAATAAATTACTGCATGTTATCCTGAACAACAAAGGCAAGCCATCACAATCTCTGACTTGAATTCATACTACAGAGCTACTGTGATAAAATCAGCATGGTACTGGCAAAAAGACAGACACAAAGATCAGTAAAACTGATTTGGACTGGAGAGATGGTTCAGTAGAATATATGCTTTACTGGCAAATGCTAGGGCCCAAGTTTAATCCCCAGTTCCACCACCAAATAAAAAAAGAACTGATTAGAAGTTCCAGAAACAGCGACAAACACACTCAGACATTTTAACTTTGACAAAAGAGCCAGGCAAGTTCACTGGAAGAAGTACATCCCCCTTAAGTGAAGGTAAAAAACTAGAACTCTACATGCAGAAGACTAAAGCTATGCACATATCTATCATCATGCAATAAACTAAAGTCAAAATTGATCAACATACAAACATTAAAACAAAAAATACTAAACCTACTGGAAGAAAAGTAGGTGTAAATCTTAAAGACATGGGTGTAGGTTGGGAATTCATGAAAAAAAAAACAGACATAACTTGAAAAACTTCAAGAAATCAATAACTAGGATCTCATCTTACTAAAAAAGCTTTGCATAGCAAAATAAATCACCAACAGTAAAATGACAAGACACAGAGTGGGAGAAAAATTTAGCCAATTGTCCGCTAAGTAACGGACTCCTATCTAAAGCATATAAATATTTCTTTAAAAAACTAGAAAGAAATAGGTATCTGAGATGAATATACACTTCTCAGATGAAGAAATAGCTATGACAAATAAATATGTGAAAAAGTGTTCAAGATCATTGGTCACACAAGAAATGCAGATTAGAACGAAGTTTGAGCTTTTATCTCATCCAAGGAAGAATGGCTATCATCAAGAAATCAACCAGTAACAAATGCTGCTGGGACTAAGCAGTAAAAAGAATCCTCCTCCCCTGCTGGTAAAAGTGTAGACTGTTACATCACTGCAGAAATCAGTGTGGAGATTCTTCAAAAAACTAGGATTCGGGGTCTCATTCAACTCAGCTATCCCTTCCCTGGTTATCTTTCCTGTAGAATTAAAAACATCGTACCACAATTATATGTGGACACCCATGTTCATAGCAGCACGATCTGTAAAGCTCAACCTTAGAAACAACCCAAATGCCTGTCTACTGTGGAATGGGTTTGAAAATGTGCTCTTTTTATACAGTAGAGGAGAACTACATATCCACAAAGAAGCATAAACTTAAGAGTTCTAAAGGTAAATAGACGCAAATTGATAACACAATCGTGAGTTAAATAAAACCCAGTCACATGTATAAACATTATATTGTCTCCCTGGTGTGCAAAACAGAAAGAGAAAATAAGGTCCAAAATGCACAAAAGTAAATAAGTAAATAAAATGCACAACAGATATGAAGTGTGAAGAAATTGTTCAAGGAAAAATGGACCTAAGAGGGGTAAAGGGGAAAGGACAGTAAAGAAAATGTAATTCTGTTACTATTGGAGTGTCTTTTTTTCCTTGAAAAGGAAGGTTTATGCAAATATCAATTAGAGAATGTTTTTGCCTATATGCAGTCCGCAACTACTTTAAAGATAACATGTAATGTATCAACTCTTTTAATTCCCCTATTATTTTATTACAAAATTATTTTTTTACCATCAAATCAAATAAAATGAATGCTGTCTTATAGCAGTAGATGTGCTTCCTTGCTTGCTTGCTTGATTGATTGATTGATGATTGATAGTTGCAGTGTCAGGGATAAAATCCATAGCTTCACATATGCTAGGCAACTTTTTTACTACTGAGCTACATCCCTAGCCCCCTTTATTTAGTTTGAAAACTTCAGTCATCAATATTACTTAATCAAAATTACAGTACTACTTGCCATAAAATTCTTCAAAAGTTGTATTTGGGAAGGTTTGATCTGTATTACTTATTAATCCCTGAAGTACAGATAACAAAGTAACTCTAAATTTACTATCTAATACAATTCATTCCACTTATTTCTTCCCATATACCTTTTTTACCAATGACTTAACATTTTATTCAATTATATTCTTTATTTTTTTTAATATATTTAGTACATGATCTATAGGGTCTCACTAAGTAGACTGCACTTGTAGGGATCCTTCTGTTTTCAGCCTCACAAGTGCTGAGATTGCAAGCATGTGCCACCATACCCAGTTTCAGTTGCCAGTCGTAGGGAGCCCCAGGGGTGGGGCAAGCTCAGCACATTAGGGACTGAACCCCTCAACCTGCATCTGCCTAAGGAGGTACTTTAGCCTGCAGAGCTATCTGGCTGGCCCAATTACTCAATTATATTCTATCAGAAGCAAATTGTGTAATGCATTTTATGCATCCAAAAATGTGTGGTGACTTGATTTTAATTGTCCATTCCACTGTTACTTTTATTTAACTAAACTGTGAGGCTTAAGCTTCATTTTTCTCTTTTGTAATCATAATTTTCTGCAGAACAAGGTTGACAGGCATTGGTTCAAGAGTCAAAGGTGCGCACTGTACAGCCACAGAGACCAGGATGAAATCCTCTACCTCACATTTCCTCCTGTGTAAAAAAGAGATCAAGGTTTTGGTATTTTTTTTGTAAGCTCTCTGCAGATAAGCTTGCTCATTTGATAATTAAGAATAAAGCATCAAGACACAATATATGTAAGCACCAGTTTCCCACGATGAAAATATTTAATAAGTATCAAACATATACTAGTAAAACATTGTAAAAAGACAATTAAGAATAAAAATAATACCTCTTTATCTTGTTATTCAGATAGCCAGAACAATATCTGCAAAATCTTGACAAAATGCAGCATGTATTAAATGCTATGGAAAGGTTACCAGTAAAATGTTGTCTAACTTCAAGTGCTGCTCACACCAGTGCGTGGCTAGCTCGTGTGGTTCTCAGAAGAAACAACAGAATGTCGCTGGTGTACTATTGTGCTATTTAAATTCCTCAGAAACTTGAACTCCTTTCCTTCTGTGTTCATTCACACTGCTAAAAGTTAAGAGTGGCAGATTAGATGAGAGTAACCACAGGAAGCACAGATAACATGCAGAAGAGAAACATAGCTTATTGGCTGAGGTTCTTTGGCAGAACAGGATGGGAGATGTTTGTAATTATAAAAGAGGGTTTAAGCTGGGCATGGTGGTGCATGCCTGTAATCCTAGCACTTGGGAGGCTGAGGCAGGAGGATTGTTGTGAGTTTGAGACTAGCCTGAGCTACAAAGTGAGCTTAAGGCCAGCCTGAACTGCATAGTGAGACCCTGTCTCAAAAAGACAAAAAAAATAAAAAATAAAAGAGGGTTTACCAGGTAGGCCTGCAGGACTGGAAGCAGGAGCATGCACAAACTGTGTAGGGAGTGGCTCAGATGCCTGTCTGTGTTTGGAGGCTGAAGAAAATGAAAATAGATATCCACAGCAGCAACAGAAGATGCATCCACTCAAGCAGAAACTTTCAAACGTCTGCAAACTTCTCCCTTCTTCCCTTTTATTCCATCCAGGCTCGATTGATTGGTGCCCCCCCACAGCTGGATTGAGTTTCGCCTCCCATGTCAGCTTTCTGGCCTACACGAAAATTATCTCTGGAAGCAGCACCGCTCATATACCCAGAATTTTGATTTATCAATCTGCTTCACACTTCCAACTCCAGTCAAGGTGGCGTCTTACAACCCACAGTCACAGATACTAAAGCACAGGTTAGGATGGAGCCACAAAACATTGGAAAGAAAACAAGAAACTCAGATGTGTTCAGGCAGTAGACCAACAAAAGACTGAATTTACATTGTCCAGTCTAGGAAAAAGATAGAAGATTGCACCAATCCTTCTCATTTGAATTTACTTTTAAATAATAAGCTAATATAACTTTTAGGTCATCATTAACATTATTACTTTAATAAGGTCCTTTTAATATTTTACCTACTCTAAACAATTCTAACTACTCTAAAAACTATTTTAAAATGATAGACACTAGACAAGAAGTAGGGAATGGGGACTGTGAGGGTGGATAATGGGGGCTGAGATGAGCAAACAAAGTTATACACAGTGAGACTCTGAAAACTGCAAGAGTTAGTGGACACAGCTGGACAGAGGGATAACGGGAGAGGAAGAGGGTTGAAAGTGACCAAGGAACGTTACGGCATTTATGAATCTACCTAAATGCAACCCATCAATAAATTTTTTTAAGTACAATAAAATAAAAGATGGATGCATAGACACACGGAACAATGTCTTGCCGAAACAGAATTAAAAGACAACTGCCAAAGAGCTCGTTCATCTCTTTTCCACAGTTGCATGGAGATTCATTTTCCAGCTCACATCTTCCAACAAGATAAAATTCCCATTCCACTTGCCAGGCCCTAAATCCCTAAGACCTAAATGCAGTGCAGCTGGGTAGAGTGCACTGAGGGAGGCGGAGCATGCCCAGCACCTCACAGAGTGACCATCCTCCTGTCAGACGCCCCAGCCTTGCACCTCATTCACAGAGCGGCACGCACAGCTTCCAGCGTGCTTGACCCTCTGCCTTGTTCTTCTCCTCTAAGTTTATCTGAGTGCAGATAATTAAATGAAATGCAGTACATGATGAGAACTGTTGTAGTGAACAAGCTGCGACAGCTCATTACTAATATATAACCCAAATGGAATGAGATCAGAAATATAGAAATGAAAACAATATAAAAAATGGAAAAAACCCAGAAGGCAAATTTCTCTTCAAGTAGACAACAGTGACCTTGAGCCTCACAGGATCTGCTCTGCCACGGGACAGGAAAGCCTTGGCCTCTACCCCAGTAGGAAGACACACCTGTCACCTCTCGGGTGTCAAAGCTGGGGACACTCCCTCTGCTGCACAGTGATCGTTCCTCTTGAGTTATTGACAGTGAGCACACACAGCCCCTCAGATAATTGCTACTTGAATTAGTGAAGTTCAAAAGCTAAAAAATGCAGAAACACAAACACTGATACATGCAACACTGGGAGGGATTGAAGTGTGGAGGTCATACAAAAACTATAGTAATACCTGAAGCAAAGTGTTAAACATCAACATGATTACTGAAATATTACCTTAAAATTTTCCCTGGGGATGTTGAGGGCAGAGAACTCCAAGTCAGGAAAGCCCATTTCCTCACTAATCATCAAATGTTTTCCCATTATTTTTACTTATGATGAGAGCTGAGAACCAGATCTCTTCTCGTGCCGTGCTCTGTAGGGAAGCAGGAGCAGGCCTGCGCTCCTGATGGTGAATGATAGGGAGAGGTCTGTTTTACAAATGACACCACCAACCCTTTCCACCATGCACCTTCACCCTTAAATGAGACCAAAGAAGCTTGAGAATTCTGCATTGCACTCTCCACGGCCAAGGCAAAAGGAAAATGTGCAAAAAATGGGCTCAGCAGTGATGAGAAAAAGCAGATTTGGCTGTAGAAAAATTAGTAGAAATATATTGTTAAATGACAGATAAGAAAGGAGAGTGCAGATATCAATTAAGTAAGAATGTTTTCAAAAGAATTTAGTGACCCGTGTGCAATTGGGTTGTGACAGTAGTATATGCTTTCCTGGGCTTGTGAAGCAACTGAGGGGAAGCAGACATATGGGCATGGCACGCCCTGGCAAGCAGGGTTTTCCTAAAAATCAGAAATTTCTGCCCTCTTTACTGAATTAAAGGTGTTTCCACACCACATTCAAGATGACATTTGATTTTCATTATAATAAAAATCACATGGCAACAGAGAGAAATCTCAGCTTGTTCACAAGAACAATCAGAAAACTATTCATTAACTCAAGAAAATATTCATCAATCTCTAGTGGCTAAGCTACTCAGCTCAGAGTGGAGCAGGACAGTCTTTCAAACTTTCATGTTTGCATGACTCTTGCCTCTTCAGGGAGAGAACACCAACAATGTACTATCCAGCTTTCTCAGAGGTTTCCCCAGATTTCTGAAGGAAAAGAAATTTTATGAGAAACTGCAGTTATTTAAATAAGCTCAGGGACTGGGTTTTATCCCTGGCACCACATGCCACTCTGGCCCCGCCCTCAGGTCCACTGAGTGGGCCACCAAGACTGGGAGTGGAGGTGCACACCTGTAATCCCAGCACTGGGGAGGCTCAGAACAGGAAAATCACTAGGAGTCTGAGCTATGTCGTGAGACCCTGCACTGAACACATTGAAAAAAATTAAACTCCATTAAAGGCCTATTAGAGCCATAAAAAGTTATGTAAATAATATGTATTTTGGTTACAGTAGTATGATACTGTGGCCAGGGAGATAGCTCAGTAGGGTAAGTGCTTACCTGGTAAGCACAAGGGCCTGAGTTCAATCCCCACTTCTGAAAAAAAAAGCATAGTGTTTCTCAAAGAAAAATACCTGTGGTTATTATTAAAATAGGGTGGTGACATGAATAATAAAAATCTTGTTTGTGAGTATGAAAACAAAGGGACACAAAATGCAGGAAGAAAGTTTTAACTTGCTGACAAAACAAGTAACTGATAAAACTGAGATATACTTGCGCTAGGCTTGTAGAGTTCAGTTTATATACAGCAGAGAATACATTTTGTACTAATATAATTGCTTTCATCTTATATTTCATTACACATTCTCAATGGTCTACAAAGAAAAATATTGTTTTCTTTTCTTCAGTAAAGAAACTGAAAACCAAAGAGAGTGAATGATGTGTTCAGAATGGAAAAGTAGTCCATCAGGTAAACTTCAGGGCTCTGGGTTCCTTCTAGAAGTCCTGGGGTATGAATTATAAACATTTCCCAAAATCCCACGGACCAAATTTGTGGTCACCAATCTGGAGTGTTACTCAAATTCAAAGTCTCTAGGAAGAGGGGCATAGCAAGGGGTAGGTGGTTGGAAGGGTGACCGAGACCCTGGTCTGTCTGTCTGTCTGTCTCTCTCTCTGCATTTTCCATGAGATGAACACAGCCCTTTGCCATGTCTTCATTCCAAAATACTCTGTGACCAATCACTTCAAATAATTTGGCCAAGCAACTACAGAGAGTTGTTAAGGTGAATATATATGTATGTTTGACAAATAGAAGCCGTGCTTGTTCCTGTGTGCTCTACTACTGGTGGTCAGCTAGAAAAGAAATAAAATTCTCTGAAGGACAACTGTGAAAACAAATACAACTCTCAAGTGTAAGTGAACGTGACTAACACAGGTTTCCTTGGTTTTCTGGAGATTCCTGCATGTCAGTCCTCCACAAGTCATGTGTGTAGCAGTAATCTTTTGGCTTGGTCTCCACAGCTTACTTGAGACTCTCAGTTCTTTCCTCCAAAATCATCTGACAGAAACCCACATGCTGGATAACACACCCGCATGACAGAAAGGCTCAGTCTGATGCTCCCTATTACAAGCACACTACACAGTAGTGAGAGTCTGTGTCACAATATTAATGATTAGAATTCAACTTTCTCCCCTTGCAAGTTCACCTGAAACCAGGAAATGTAAACATGGGGTCAGATTCCTTTCTTCTAGTGCACGTATCCACACCACATTTTGACTACACAAAACTTTTAAATATCTACTTAGTCCTTTCTGTTTCTTATAGAATGAGTGTTTGTATCTTGATGGTTTATAGGATGGCGAACTTAACTTCTATAACTTTCTCTGAAAATATTTCTTTGCTGTATAAAATAGAAAATAAAATATGAGTGATACCTCTTAATAAGATTTTAACTATAGCTGTTCATATAGACTCTATCATACAAACTTATTGTTTAACAATATTACCATCACAGTGCACTATATCTAATAAAAGGCTTTAAAAAAGAAACATAGACAAGTGAATGCAAATAGGGACATACTGATAAGTGAAGTAAACCAGAGTCACATGTGTGAACATTGTGGTTTCCCTAGTATACAAAACTCAATGAGTAAATAAGAACCAATAGGTACAATAGATAATATGGAAAAGAAGCTATTAAAATGGAAAGAACAACTGACATGGAAAAGAGAAAAAGAAGGAAATATATATATATATATATATATATATATATATATATATATATATATATATAATAGCTAAGATAACTATATTACTAATCTTAGTTTATTGAAATGAACATTTAATGCTTGTATTGTTTGATCTACATTGCCTGCCTACATATTATAATCTGAGACACTACCTTAAAGATAACAATATGTAATGTAATAACCACTGCATTTCCTATGTTTTGAAATTCTGTATCATTTTTATCCTTTTTCATTTTTCTCTCCTTTAAATAAAAAATGCATAAATAAATGAAAACAGCAGCTAATATAGCATTTACTTGACTAAGTCTTCATAAAAATAACTAAACTACAAGGTTGATTAGTACTAATCTACAGTTTTTATGGAATGGAGTTTGGAAAGTGAAATTCATTGTTCCTCTTCAATAAGGAAGAATATTTTAATAATGAAACCATATATCGAGATCTATATGAGTAGTGAAATTCTGAAGTCACAAGACGGTAGCATAGGTATAAATTGTTGTGCAAGTCATCTCAGATACTCTGACCATGGTTTTCTTCTTTCCTATATAACCCCCTCACTGGCTCTTTTGCCTATTGGTTTCCTGGTCCTGACTTCCTTGTCTCCCTTTCACATCCTCTTTCATCTTTATACTTCATAGTGCCTGAAACTAAAGCTACAGCCAATTATAGGCTGTTACTCTGGGTGTGTCCCCAATGGATGTCTCTACGGCATCTCTCTCCTCTTTAAGGAGAACAAGTAAAATCAGCCAGTGTAATGGCTGGAGAGAATAGATTCTTGAAAATGAATCTTTTAAAACATGAAAGCAAAGATGGAATGACGCACAGATGCAGGTAATGGGCTTCCTTTCTGTTTTTATGGATGGGCCCAACACTAGTTGCCCAACGTAATTTCAGGGAATGGTTTCCCAAAGCATACTGCATGCAGCAAAATGAAATAACCATGATCTGTGTCCAAACCACAAGGGAAACATGAAATCATTCACTATATCCTCAGGATTAATTTATATTCCACATTTATTTATCCTTCATACCTGTTACTATTTGTCCTCTAGAAATGTCAGTGCTAGTAAAATTTAGAGGGCATAAGAACATAACAGTGAGACCCCTAACATTAATAACTAACATTGTTGAGAGCTTTCTCTGGGCCTCGTGTTCTATCTTTTGCTGTGAATCATGTAGAACCCTGTTAATCATTGAGTTTATGAAGTATAAATCTTTTTGCCCTTATTTATCCATGAGAAAAAATTAAAGTTTAATGGGAATGGTAGTTAAGATAATACTAGTTACTAGGGCAAAAGAACCCTGCCATCTTATCGGCTAAAATACTGAAATCTCTTCCTTTTTCTGGCACACACCGTTCAATGAGAGTACTGCGAAGAAGGTTTCCAAGCAGTGAGTCATGTCGCATGCTCTGCAGTGCTGTGAATCTGCGGTGTTTGACATTTGACTTCCAAACTCTGTGCAAGAGGTAGGAAGAAGGCAGGCAAAGGGACACACCTACGTCTGAATCCTGTCAGCCCAGAAATAGCATACCTAACTGCGTCTCTACTTCCATGCCTGAAAATTGCTTACTTGGTTTTCTAGAAATTAAATCCGTGTCTTCTGAGTCTCTTTAAGAAGTGGATAGAGTGTATTTTTGGTGAATGGCAGGTAACATCTTCCCCAAAGATAGTCTTCGGCTTTGCCAAGTGTTCTGTGTAAGGAATAAAGTTATAATTTACATCCAAGCTTGAATCCAGGTTTAAATTCCTTCTCACACAGGGTGTTTGAGAAAATATGGCTTGTGGTTGGCTCCATCATCTGTGATCATCACTTTTCCCTTTATGACTGTAATGGTATGTATAACACATGAAACAGAGCAGCATATATTATATGGCATTTTGCAAACAGTCCTATTTCCTCCTAAAATTTTAGCACCAAAATAAATTTGAGAACTTCTGTTTTTTGTACTTAAAGAATACTATTTGGAGTACAGTGTACCTATCCTATTCTAGAGGAGGAAGAAATGTAAGTGTGCAATTGGCCAAATCAAATATTATTCAAATGTACATTATGTTCTTGTTGGATCCATTCTCCATCTTCTTTAGTGGAATCAGGCATGATCCGGACCTTATCTCTTTCCCATGCCACAGGCTCCCCCTTTACAAAGATTTGGTGTGGGGAGTGATTTTCCTTCATAAAAAGGTATCCCATGGTCACATTTGATCTCACCAGAATTAAAACAAATGAACAAAATAACCCCACTAACATCCTATTATGTAATAGGTATTGAGACTATAGCACCTCTAAAAAGATAGAAAAAGTATAGAAGTGGGACACATGCTAACAGCTTTATTCTTCATGTTCTCTAAGTCAACATCACTATATTATTAGCAAATTGAGCTTCAGCTTCTCTAAAACTGTACACAAAATAACTTTGTTACACAGTCTTTTAATTCAACAAATCTTATTTTATTTTCATTCACTCAACAATGTAACTCATTAACAGATCACACTACTTAGCTGACAGACCTACTGAAAATAAACTATAGGAAGAATGTTTTTCTCTTTCCAGCCTTTCTATCAATGACAATATAATTTCTGAATCAAAAATACAACAGATAATTGCTTCAAATTTAAATGGAAATGTAAAAAATAAGCCCTGTAAATAACTATTGATGTTATTCTTTTAAATATGAAAATGGAGACAAATATTAAAAAATGATAGATAGGAAATTAGCTTGGGGCCAGGGAGATGGCTCAGTGAAATAAGCACTTCCCTGACAAGAGCAAGGGCATGAGTTCAATTCCCTGTTCTGCCTAATAAATAAATAAATAAATAAATAAATAAATAAATAAATAAATAGAAGAATTTAGTTTTTTTGACTATTGACATTAGCATAAAGTCATCAATTTACATCTAACAAACACTTATTGGACATTAAGTATGCACAGTGTTAGCATCCAAATATATGAAAAATAGATCATTTTCTCTTTGAGGTACTTGCAGGGTAGCAAAGAAAACTATAGATACTGATGTTACGTAAAACAAAATAAACAAGACACCAACAAATAAAGCTCTTTTTATAGCTTTCCAGTCACCAAGAGAGAATATAAATTTCTATGGCTTTTTAGAGAAGTCTAAAAGTGAACAATAAAACTTAATCTAATGAACCCTAACAAAGTTCTTTATTGAAGTGCATTATGGCAACAAGACTGTGTCAGTCTCACAATCTGCAAATGTCCCATTGTCCCTACCTTGATGCAATTCCAGAAGGATATATATATATATGGCAAAGTGACCAAGTACCATTTCTAAGATAAACCAATTGTTCATAACTTTTAATAAATACCTATGACATATCTGAGCAGGAATGCTTAACTTAGGTGAGAAAAGAGGCTCTTCTGTGGCCTTAAGTTCTCTTTTTACCTTCAGCAAGAGTTTGTGTCCAAAATAATGAGTCTCGCAGATATGGGAGCTACTGTGTGTGGCTAAGAGAACTCACACTCTATGTGCTGGAGAACTCTGCTCCTGTCACAGTATAAGTAAGCTGGAAGCTGGGAGCAAGAAGCGGGGGTGGTATCCAGGGCCTGCCCCTTGAGAGTTTCATCCCCTCACTCCACACTAGACCTGGGTTGCTCTGGAATCTCACAAAGTAGCTCCCACAGGAGAAGAACAGGGTACAAAATAGACAAAGGAGAACTTTCCTCAAGCTGAAAGTTCGCTTTTAGGCTGGGGAGTAGTTTGGCGGCCTAAGTGCTAGCCTGGCAAACCCAGGGCTCAGGTTCGATCCCTGGTACTACACGCTCTGCCACCTGGGAACCTCCAGCATGCTAAACCAGCCACCAAAACCATTTAGTGGCACAGGCCTGTAATCCCAGCACTGTGGAGGTTGAAACAGGAGGATCACTATAAATCTGAGCTGGGTAGTTAGACCCTGTACCCAATAAGTGAATAAAATGCTTTAAAAAAAAAAAAAAAAGTTAGCTCTCTTCTTTTTATTTAGAAAGGGCTATTGAGAGACACTTGAACAATAACTTGCTATTTCAAAATTTCATGATGGCATAGTGACACTAAAAGCATTTGAAGCAAATGTTGAGACGTGCTGATGACAATGGCAGCTGTGCTTTGTGGTGGTGCACAGCACCTGATGAGGAGGGGCTGATGTCCCCATCTTGTGCTATGTTATAAACTTAGGAAACCAATAATAGTGACTGCAAGCGACAAGGAGCACCAATCTGAGAGACATGCAGAAGTCTACTGCTGTGTCAGCTACTTCTGAAGGAAGAAGACAAGAAAACAGGTGTAGTGAGGCCTCCAGCTGGCCTCCGTCTCTCAAATGATGCACTTCACACAAATTACAGTTTCTCCCAGATTCTTTCCAGACATTTGTAAACATTTTCTTTGAAGTTTCCTTATATTAGTCTTACACTTTTTTTTATCTATTGTCTGTGAACCACTGTACAGATCAACGTAAAATTTAAAAAGCACAAGGAAAATTTAATCCAGAGGTTCAGCTGGGTGTGGCAATGCATGCATAGAATCCCAGCACTGTGGAAGACTGAAGCAGCAGATGGCAAGTTTAAGCCCAGCCTGGGTAACTTAGTGAATTAGAGTGATTTTGTTTTAAAATAAAAAATAAACATGGTTGGGGATTTGGCTCAGTTCACTCCCCAGCACCATTACGAGAAAAGGGAAACTAAATATTCACCCTTCCCTTCTTTCTAACTACGTAGAGAGTACACTAGGATTTGTCTGTAAGAACTAGAGGGAGACAGTGGGTTATTCCACTATGAACCACCGATTCCTTCCCATTCCCAATCTTCTGAATCTAAAGAGGCACTGACCGGATCTGTCACAGTCCTGATGTAAACAGAATCTCACACTTTCCCAAACTGCATCTCCCTGTAGCTGGGCCTGTGGGTGGACCAAGAGAAACACAACCCAAAAGAAAGAAAGGCTGACCTAGGTAGGACAGAAGGTCTCCCATAAGGGATGTTATTATAAGGCTCTCTGAGTTCTCAGTGCCTAATGCATTCAAGTGCTTCCCCCTCCCTATAGACGTCGGGCTACAGGGCTGATGGACAGGTTGTCTGTGTGACAGTACAGGGGAGCAGCGGGCAGCTTCCTTGTGGCACCTCCTGCACCCGGGAATTTACACACTTGTCAATACTCTCAATAGCACATCCCTGAATGTTACTTATCGCTAATGAAAAAGCAAGGTGCTCTGCCTAGCATCTAATAGTTGTTAATATCCTGCTAACATTAGCTTATGCAATATTGAGCTGAGTTGTGAGGCTGACAGGCACCTACGTGTGTGGAAATGTAATTACAGCAGACGCATAATGATAAATCACCACAGTTTCTCTGTGCCTTAATAAACTGTCAAGTACTAACAAATAAAGCAGAAGCAATTAAGGAAGCAACAGGACCTTGGACTGAGGGACACGAGCGATGGAAGAAATAGAGCCTCCTCTCTGCAGAGGAGCTGACGGCAAGTGCCGCTCTGGAACAGAGCCTGCACTTGGTTGGCCAACATCAGCTTTTTTATTCCCTCACCTGAAACATGGCTTTGATTTCTCAAATGAAAGTGCAGTATTTTCAACTTTGATAAGGTACTTCAGATATTCAAACATTTTATTAAACTCTATGTATTATCTGCATTCTCCCAGATAATCTGTTTAAGGAAGTTATTTATAAAATACTAAATTTTTACCCTTTTTAAACTTTGTTTTGGTTTGAATTTTACTTCTCTGGTTCAGGGAATTAAGCCCAGTGTTTGTACCCTGATCTATATCCCTACCGGGCTTCTAGTATTTTTTAAGAAGTCATGGAGGAGCCCAGGCTAAACTGGAACTTGAAATCCAGCTGCTTCAGCCTCCCAGAATGCTAGAATCTGCAGGTTTGGGTAGCCACCCTTTGCTGTTGTTTAGTTAGATGCAAAAGCAGGACACAGAATCTTCTTATATTTGCCCTCGCTGAGAAATCTTGTGACAAAACGGAAGCCATTATGCACGAAGAAATAAGCCAGGGGCAGAAAGACCAGAATCACATTCTCGCTCCCAATTTAGGGTTCTGAAAAGGTCAATCTAGAATTTTTCAGGAGAGTAGAGGCTCCCAGAGGCTGGACAGTGCAACCAGAAAAGGGAAGGCAAGAGATGGGTAGAACATAAGGTTTCAGTTTGATAGCAGAGCAGGGCATGTGTAAGATACAACATTGCACACTCATCCACAGAAATCCTGCTACAGAAGAGTGATCCACCATGCCATAGCCACAGAAGGCACCCTGGAAGCACGTGTTGGGAAAATTGTCCTCATTATGCATGTTTCTAGATATCTGAGAGATGTTTTCTGTGGAGAAGGAGGAATTCTGGCAGAAGCACAGATTCAAAGTGCTGAAGATGAGGACGGATAGCCACTGGTTTGATGGAATCAGGCTACTTTAACCAAACTTTTGTTTCAACAATTTTCCATATAGCCTTCCCAGGCTATTGTGTGGGTGTAGTATACGCCAGAGAATAGTCCTGGGAGAACTGATGAGGTAACCAAAATCTAATTTGAGGGAGTCAAATTTCATTTCAACAATAGTAATCATAACAACAACTAAAATCAATTGAGTCAGATAAGGCAAAGTGAATGGCATATGCTGCAGGATACTAATCAGCTTTTCTTCTGGATGGTTAACCTAAGTTCACAAATCAGAGTTGGAGAAATAAAAGAGCCACAAGGCCAGCCAACATTTTGGCCTTAGCCTTTCAAGGTCAGTGAAGACTCAGGACATAGGAGAACCTGTACTGCAACATCATGAAACTCAGTTGAGCTCCTAATTTTCTGAACAAGGAGATTATGGAGCCACAGAGGAAAGAGATTGAAATTCTATAGTGTGCCTGGGGAGAGTCACATGAAGAGAAAACTTTCTCTCAAGCTTTCACAGAGAGCAAGCTGGTCAAGCATTGGCCATGACTCATCCACATGGATGACACAGACAAAGGAACTTCAGAATAATGTACAGGACTACAAGATAAACCCTGAGGAGACTTCATTGACCACATAAGAAACATAAAGTTCATATGTTAGTATATAAGTCTTGCTCTATCTAGGTCTTAACCATCCAGCAGAAAAGTATAAAAATGAAGTATACATCATGGAGCCATAATATTAAGCAGAGCTGTAAATGGCTATGGTTGACAACTTCTTCACATAACTCACTATTGTTGTGGAATGCTGGACTGTGTTGGATTGTGGTATCGAGTTCAAGCACCTAAGTTAGTTGAATGACAATGGAGTGCCCAGCTTTGACAGGTGTAGACAAAGGAAAGGGTATAGAAAGAAAAAATTATGATGTGTGTGTATACACAGTACAGTTGGGATAGATAATGCTGTGCTTCTACATAGTCCTATGAGAGGCAATATTTGCACTGATTTTGGTTGGACAGGATATTATGTCGGCTTCTAGTACTATGGTCATCCACTAGGAAAATAATTATTGAATTTTTGATATAATTCAGGTATAAAAAATAAGATAAGTAAACAGCTACACTTTTAATTTACTGATAAGAGACATTTGCTATAATAATGTCTGTAAGTACAATATCATGTATGCACCTTGTACGATAACAAAATGTTATGAAAACAGTTTGCAATGTATTAATTTATCGAATCTGTCTTGTTAAGGTGTCTTAAAACTGTCTGATTGATATTTGTACTTCAATAAAATAAAAAATAAATTAAAAAAATAAAAATAAATAAAAAAAATAGTAATCATAACATGAAATGGACAAAGTCACTTGGGATGTGTAGGGAGATATGTGACAAGGATGCCACTCTGGAGAGCTTCCTAGCCAATGGAATGACTCCAAGGAAATGAGGAGAGTCGCTCCCTTGGAGAAGACAGCAAGGGTTTTGGCATGTTGCCCTTCTGTTTGAGCAATATAAAGTTTCACTGTTTTACATATTATTTACTGGTTGAGGAATTCCTACAAGTTAGTGTCTTATAAGCTGAACTTTGAAGGTTTTGAGTAAGTAGAAAGTCTAACATTCATTAACAAAGTCAATTCTTCTGCCTGTGTCAGCACAGTGGCCCACACTTACAGAATGGTTGTTCCACCACTAGGACTAACTTTTCTTTTCCCCCAGGAGTAGTACAGCTTGAAGTTTTCTCATATGATCATTCCTAGGGAAATGGCCAGATGAGATTAGACTAGGGGAACAAAGCCAAAAAGGGGAAATTAGATGTCAGGGGAACAAAAGGAAAAGTAAAGAAAAGTTCAGAGATGTTACTCTATGCTTCCACGGAGAATGTGCACACCAGAGCCTTAGCATGATGGAGTCTTTTGAGATTCCGCTGTCACTAGACAGTACTAAGCACACTGTCTTTAAAGGAAATCTTTGTTCTAATTCCCTCCTGACAGGAAAAAGCTTCTGGGTTCACTCAACCTTAGCTTTATCCTTTACAAAGGAAAACTATAGAGAGAATGGTTTCATTCCCAAGGGCTCCCCCAGCTCTTCCTATTTAACTAGTTCTGTCCAACCAGACTGCTGCTTAAGACTCCTCCGTTCACCTGTGGCAGCCCTCGCACAACACAAAAGCTGGCTGAGATGCTTTTATTTTCTTTCCTTTGGGGTTCCTCAAAGTCTGGGTGTCCCAGAAAGAAATCCTTTGTAACTAGGTCACCTAAGTGAATGATAAAGGAGCCAAACCTTCCAAAGATAGAGTGGCTATGACTGCTTTCCTGGGCCCCTCAGTAGTAGAGAATACATGACCCAGATTCAACTCAGCATAAGATAAGTCTTCCAAAGCAATACTAAGACACAAAGAAATGGCAATATTTATTATGTGAAACTTCACTGTTGTAACACACATTATGTAAAAAGATCACAGGCAGAGCCTTGTTTTTCAAAAGTATTGCATCTTTCTTATTTAGAAGAGGGCATTCATTTCACGTTGAGGCATGATGGGAAATGTATTCACTCTCAAAATTTAACAGGCATCTTCTAACAGTACTTCACAATTGAACTTTCTAATATAAGTTCACCTGATATTAGTAATGAAACATTTCCAAAGAAGTTAAATGGAGCTCACAGATTCTACAGGTGGATAGAGAATCAGACTTAGGAAATAGTAGAACAATTGCTTTTAAGAAGAAATTTCCAGCTAAGAGCTCATGTGCAATATATATCCTGTTCAGTACTATGGACACCTATTGAAAACTACATGATTTGTGATTGCATCCGCCCTTCCCTTCCTTTCCCTTTCCTTCACTTCCTCAACCTTCATTTCCCTTCCCTTCCCTTCTCTTCCCCTCCCTTCCCTTCCCTCCCCTTCCCCTTCCTTTCCTTTCCCCTTCCCTCCCCCTTCTTTTTCTGAATGGATTAAAATTCCCAATCTGAAATCTCTAATAGCCCCTGCATAGCTCATGTCAACTCCTATCTTACAGAGACCCTTTCTACAAACCACTGTTACTGCTCCAACATTTTGCTTTGAAAGACTTTCTTGACAACGAAGCACTGATACTTCAAATGTGGGGTGCAGTGAGTCTTTTCTGTGTATATCTATATAAAATGAAGCAGTCATTCACAGAGCAGTATAGATACACCCATGACAAGGGGAGACTGAAATAAAACCTAGCCCTCCCATGCCTCTGCTGTGCACTCAGCAACAATTTAGCTGATGTTGATTCACATTTGCTCACACCTCGAATTCTCCAGAGACAACAGAGATTCTTCCACAATGTGTGGGAGGCAGAAGGGACTGTCCTGATTACAAGAGAAAGGGTGGCGTGGGAGCAGGTGGCTGCCTTCAGTCAACTGAGTCCCTGAGTTTGGAGGGGGAAGGCCAGGCTGGCAAGACCTATCACTGGCTGGCAGTGGTTCGGTCCTTCCAACACTTCTTGTTACTTGCTGGAGAGATGGAAAAATTACAAAAACTACAAAGCTTTCCTCTTCTTTGATTTAGCATGCAGCTCACAACAGCTGTGAAAGTTGACTCTTACAGAGGGAAAAAAAAATGCACCCAAGGTCAAGACAAGTTATAATGTGGTTTTGCTAGAGTATATTGTTTTCAGAAGAGGGAAAAAAATGTATGAATAGGCAGAAAGTGAAAAATTAGAAAAACATGTTAGTTATATTTCAAGCTAAAGAGGTTGGGTCCACAATCCCAATTACTATATGCTTCTGGGGGCAGAATGCATAATGAGTACTTGTCTTTGAAAGGTGCTCAGCTGCATTTCAGCTTTTATCTCCAAAAACCTTCACTGCTTTTAGATTCTTAGCTCCTATGGCCTGAATAATAGAGGTTGAGGACCCCTAAATGTTAACAGGTTGCTGAAACAAAATTACGTTGAAAAAATAAGTGACAGACTTTCATTATACCCTACTGATTCTGAGGCCAAGTGAAAGATTTTACTCTCTGTAATTATTTCTTTTTATTTATTCCTTGCTGCAAAGAGAGCCCTTATTAATTCAAGCATGTCGCTTTCTTCTCCTGAGGTTGAAACTGCAAAATTTTTCTTTTTTCTTTCTTCTTTTGTGTTCAGAAGCAGTGGATTGGGAGACTTATATATGCATGGTCATAGGGTTTACATATATATATATATATATATATATATATATATATATATATATATAATCAATTAGAGGGAAGAATCCACATTACTTTGACAGGAAATGTCAAAAGGAAGGGTCATGTTATTATTTACAGCATGAATTCCAAGCCTAGATGGTAATGAATATGCCTTTCTTGGAGAGACTGTCTGGTCCTCCTTGCACACTTTCGAAACTGAATTTTGGGATATGGAGCTCCATTGTGGGTTTTCTTTTTGTTAATTGTCAGTTAAATCAGATGGAAAACTGGACCTCAAACTCCTTTCCTGAAGGGATTCACCACTTCTTCAATATTGTGGATCAAAACTTACACAAAGCAATTTCCATCTGCTCACAAAGGAAGAATTTGCACTAACATTTTCCTGACCCACCCTTTTGGGGGAATGTCCCCCTAACACTTGAAGCTTACACCCACATGGAATGTGCCAGCAGCAGCATGAAAAGCAAATGCCACTGTCCCAAGTCTATGCCTCTAGCCTGCCTTCCCACAATTGGTCTTTCTGACCCAGAAATGGCCACACACCCACACGCACTGGTAACTTCACTCTCTTAGACTCTCAGAGATCCTAGACCTCATTCCATTGCTGGCTATAAATTGTATTAACCATCAGAGAATACAAGAATCTCAAGGTATATGCCCTTGCCAAATCCTGGGAAAAAAATTTAAAGTATTTTTGAGATTGTAAGAGTGAGTTCAGCACTGGTATTTGTTTGACAAGCAGAGAAAACTTATTTAAAAGGAGCACAGGGCAGGTTGACACAGAGCCCAGCTGGGGCCCAACTCCAATCTCATAGCACAAGGACTCTCCAGTCTGACATTTTCATTTGGTACATCTGAAGCAAAACGTAAAGGTCGGCATTTTTTTAACAAGAATCTCAGAATATTCTACAACAGATGGCCTGCAGACCACCCAGCAAAATATGGCCCTAGATTGGTCTGGGAAATCCTTCCAGAGAGACCAGGAATATTTAGGTGGAGAACACTAAACTGTCTTCAAATATTTAAAAGGTTTTCCTGTTTGGAAAAAAACATTAAATAGGTTCTATAAAGCCCTCTTCTTTAAGGCTCAAAGAAGTAGGAAAAGGAAAAATGAATTAGAAATGCAGAAAAAGTGGCTTGGGCCTTGGTTTAAAGGAGAATTGCAAAGTAGTCTGAGTGAGCAGCATTCTAGCACGTATGCTGCTAAAAGGAGCACAATGCTCAGGGTTCTAGAGTCACCCAGGAATGCTCTCAGTTAACATAGCAACTACCAATGCAATTTGGGCATGCAGAGGATGTGTGATTCGGGTTACACTGTCCTTTAAGATACTGATTTATTCAAAATAATGACCCTCATCATGGATCTCAACCCTTATCTCCACAGCCAGATGAAAATATTTAACTCAACATTGATTGATCATATTTGTTGAATGCAATTTCTTAAACTATCCAATAAGTTCCTTAATATCATATGCTAAGGAAACTTGAAACCAGTTTTTGAGTTAAGAAACTACACCACAGACAGTTAATGGGGCTGCCCAAATAAAATATTAATATTGTATACATTTATAATTTATCATATAAGCTATCCCAAATAAGGAAAGAGATGTATTGATTTATCTATTACTAAGATGAATGAAGCACCCTTGTCCATTTCTCTAGTTGAGTGCAGCTATAAAAGAATCTACCTAGAAAGAATGTGCAGGCATCCACTACATAAGAACTCTAAGAAGAAAATAGTACTAATGGAATAAGAAGACTCAAATTCAAATCACCGCTAACGTTTAACTCACCACTCTGAAAATCTACTACCAGAACTTAAAATACCTTTAGAGTGAAGCACTGCTGCAAGACACATGGAGGAATATTCTAGTTGTGTTCTAAGGAATCTTAGGCAGGTCTCCTAATGTGCAGAGTGAGTATACAAATCTGTTCTTCTTAGTTTTTTTTTTCTTTTCTCCATGTTTTACTACCTCACCTCCAAGTAACCATAGATCAGTCAGTAATGCAGTTTCCCTACTGTCCACCAATTCTTTCATACCACCCCCCCCCTTTGATGTGGATACAGACAAAGCAGGCGTGATATTATGCTTCAGGTTTCTGGCCAAATCACCAAGAGTTAAAAGGGACCCCAAAAGAATAAAAAAAATAGAAGGGAAGCCAGAAAAATGATTTGAATGCAGGACTGAAAAAAAAAAACAAGCAAGAGACTGAAAAAATTATTGGTTTAGTTGCCTAGGAATTTCTGTACTCACTTGAGGTACCGATGCATAGATCTGAAGCAAAAGGGAATGCAGAGACACTAAGAACCTAACCAATCATGCAGCAAAGTCCAAACACCAGACTACCTTTACAAAGCACATATAACCCATTTCAGGACTATGTAGGTTTTGAATGTCAAATTCAACAAAGAAATCTGGTCATAACTGATGACTTGAACTCAGTTAGTTTGATTAGCACTATAGCAAAGCATCAGTATTTTCTGCAGGATTTTGACAAAACTCATAAATTCACTAGAATACTCAGAATTCTCCCATATAACTTCAAGTGGCTCAGTGTTCACAGAACCTATCAACTTTCATAGGAAAAGATGTTACTGAGATAACACAGACGTTAGAGTTCTTTGACAGAAGTTTTAGAGTACTTAAAAGACTTCTTCAACAAAAGAAGATACCAGAAATGCCTTTGAAACAAACGAGCAGATAAAAAATATCTGCAAAGAAATAAAAGATATAAAAAACTAAACAGAAATTTTAGAACTAAGGAATAGAACTTACAGGACAGCATTAATAGGAGAATGATAAAGACAGAGTCAGTAAATGTGAAGTTTAATGAATAAATGTCGTTCCACCTGTACCATTAGAAAAAAAAAATAAAACAAACGTTGAACAATATCAGGGAGTTGCAGGACAACACCGAAATAATTGGGTATCATCAGAGCTTCCGAAGGAAAGACGATATGAATGCGGGACTGAAAAAATATATATATTTGAAGGAATCATAGCTGCAGACTTTTCAAATGAAATAGACCACGTGCCAAAGATTCTGCCTGTGTCCTAGGCCAAGCAGCCAGAAGGTAGGGAAAACAAGTCGAGATGGTCAGCACCCATTCTTAGAACTGCAGCAGCTGGGACCACTGAGGGAGGCTTCTCTCATTTAGTTTGTCTCCTGTGTGTTACCGTAGCGATAGGTGATGGGGCTGACACGGGTTAAATAGGGCACTGGTGATGAACCTTTTAGAACTTTCAATGATGCAAACGCGGCACACGTGTCTTAGGCTCACCACCACCGGCCTGGGGCCTGGCAGGGAACAAATCTTGGTGTGAAGTGAGCTTTTCATTTCCTTGCCTCCGCCAGCCAGGCTTCTTTTATTGTTTTATTTTTTTGTCTCTACCTTACTGTTCTTTACCAGGTTTCTGGGCATCAAGTCTAAGTCATGGGATGCCATAGGGCAAAACGAGTACAACTTAGCCACTATTAGGTGAGTTTGCAGTATATGTCTCCAACCCTATTGTTACTAATTTATTCTAGACTCTACAAATATCGGATCCATACTCATGCCCAGGCTTTGTAATTACTTTCACTGGAGAAGTAAGGAGTTTCACATTATATATTCCAAACCTAGAGCCTTACTCTTCTAAAATAATTTCAAGCAACCAACATTAAGAAAAATGTGAGTTCTTAGAAGGGGCTGATGTCTAAAAGTTGTATATTGTAACTTTATGTAATATTAGCATAGATTATGGCTGAATCTATCACTTTTAGATTTCTCTTTCAGGTTATACAAGGGAATCTTGTCTAATTATGCTTCTTTTCTTTTCTTCCCCCCCCTTTTTTGATAGCAGGAATTGAAATCAAACACAGGACCTTGTGCTTGAATGGCAGGCACTGTGCCGCTGATCTAATTATATTTCTTATCCCATTTTTCATCTCATTTCTTATATGTGCTGAGGAGCTGGGAGCATATTTTAATTGTGTCTAAATGATTTATCACTTAGAAAGTTGAAGCATTTGTCTCCAAATATATACTCTTAAAATTTAGTCATGACTTTTTATTCTTCATGCATGACACTGATCACCAATAAATAGTGGAGGGTAGCTATGCATTAAAATATGTACATATACATAGTCTTTCATAAAAATATTTATGAAGGGTCTTTTACTGTGTTTTAGAAAGGATGTGTGGCAGTGAATAAATTGGGTGAGTGCCTATGTTTATCCTATTTAGATATGTGAAAAAATGCAGACATGCTGAGAAGTGCAAGCTGTCATGTCCTGCTGCCTTGAATATGTAGGTGTTTGTCCTTACTCTGTAAGTTGATTTTGCCTCTGACCACCTTCACGAAAGAATGAAGATTAGACAAATTTAAGTTGCAGATGGTAAAGTTTGGGGCTGTTACAAATTTCATGTTTAGCGTAGTGACATTAAGCACAGCAATGTGATTTGAGTCTGAATATCCTCTAATCACCGACTAGGGGCATTTTGTAAATTCTCGAATTTGGATAAATACAACAGCTTTACAAATGGAGTAAAAACTGCACATTAAACCCAGTCTTTTCTGTATATTCTGATTTGTGTTCTGGTGGCTTAACATAATAATTAAATATTTTGATTTCTTAAAGCAACATTTTAGTACTAAGAGATTAAATGGTGTGGTAAGCATCGTTGAGCTTTTAGCACTCAGAAGCTATTGAGTGGCACAATTAGCATCCAATGCCTGAAAATGAAGTTACTGTGCTAAAAATGAATTAGTTTTATTTTCTCACATATATATATATATATATATATATATATATATATATATATATATATATCCTGTTCTGATCTAGTTGCAAAGAAAGGATACTTATTCTGTGTTTTTCACATCATGACTTTTCCCAGTTTTGTTCCTCCAGCCCCAAAGTACAAGTCATTTTGTTTATAAGTGAGAAACTAGGTTTCTTTCCATTTCTGTGCTTTTCCTTGTTTCCCACCTGTGAGTCCTCGAGAGCCTTCCACCATACCCATACTTGGGGCTACTCTCACCCCTTGGGCTAACCTCAAAAGGTGCTCAGCTGCTCCTGCAAGCATGGGCATGCTATCATTTCTTGATATATTCAGGGAGTGTTTACAGAAACTTTTAAGCTCAACTAGAGCAATTCCATCATCCCTGATACACATAATATCCAAAACTGTGTGGATATGTGTCCAGGAAAATGAATAGCCTTCACTTGGTGAAGAAACATATTCAACTGACTAAACCTGGTGGAAACTGAATATTTCACTGGATTCCAGAAATCATACAACCTCTCAGTTTGTTTTGAGGCACTTTCCCCCTAACATTGGTTAAATGGCTATTGTTTTTAACATTTGAATGCCTCCCAACTCCCAAGGGAAGATAGTACTATTGTAATTACACCACATTCTTTTGAGGTTCCATAACGAGCCATTATTTTGCTAATGGAATATTCAGTAGTCTGTAGTAATTTATCAAATAGTCCAAAGTCCCATTTTCTCAGTGTGAATCTTTTTGTTCACAGGTAAATTGATGTGTGGGGGGTTATTGAGGCTTCTTTGTAATTCAAATCATCCATTCCACCTCCTTTCACACACACACACACACACACACACACACACACATGCACATTCTCTCTCTCTCTCTCTCTCTCTCTCTCTCTCTCTCTCTCTATATATATATATATATATATATATATATATATATATATATGATCTTAGGGAGAGTTTTTGAAAATGTTTAGAATTAAAATTGTACAGACTTCATGCAAGGAGAAATTTCTGCATCTTAACATTTTATGATGTTTTTGCATTTTGATGCCTAATTTTAAAAATGCCTCTAAAGTAAGTGTGGAGGGAGACACAGATGTGATTCAACTTCTCTCACAGTGAAGCCTGCTGTTATGTCAGCTTGAGCTACGAACAAGACAGCATTGTGATGCCTCAGAGATCCATGAGTCAGAGGCTCTCTCACCACGTGTTCTCCTATTTCCCCATATCTTAAGGGACACAAATTTAGAACCAGTGTACTTTCTTTTCAAATGGACATTACTCCTTGGCACAGAGTTCTTACAGGCATAATGTGTTGTAAATAGACATTTGAGCTATTGGACAGAAAAATACAATTAGGTTCGTGTGGAGAAAAAGGTTTTGTCCTCTGGGCCAAGTGTACTTATTTGAAACACTTGACACCATAAGCATTTTGGCTTTCAGATTTGTTCAGGTTTTCAAACATGGAATACACATTTTGAGACATCTTGGGAGGAAAGCCAAGATTAAACATGGCTTTCATTTACATCTTGTTTAGACCTTATACCTAGCCCAAGGTAATTTCACAAATTATTTTTAGTGCACCAACATTCTGATGCCATATGAGGTCAGGTACGAAATTACCCACCTGTGGAGTCATGTGGTTTCTTGTTAAAGTTTTAGACTTTAGGGCATTTGGAATTTTGAGTTTTCAGATCACAAATGTCCAACACATATGCAAATAAAATGAAATAAAAGTAAACTACGGGTAAAATTAACCAATAGATTGGAGGGACCAGACCCCAACAGAGTGGTAGATTTGTTTTGCTGACTTAGTTTCCTTGCTTCAACCCTGGAGTTGGCATTTAATATGCTCAGTGGAGAGAAACACTTCTAAATAGCCATCAAAAGCAACAAACAGAGGGCCCAGGGGAGACGTCAAACTGCAGAAAAATACTCCTGTCTACCTATAGAAATGATTCCTCAATGTCCTGGGATATAAAGTGGAGTATTTATCAAGGATTAAAAAAGAAACACATTAATAACACAGGATGGGGGAAAATGCATATTCTGTGTCCAGCAATAAAGATAAATAAGATAGGAGATTCCTCATCATAAATCGTGCAAACTCAAAACCTATAAAACTAAAGTTATCTGTGTACCTATATCCCTCGAAAACAGATGTTTCAAAAATAAACTATTTTGTATGATATCAATACACAACACAGATAATATAATGATCTCCTACAAAGAGAAACATAGAGGAAGATAAGGTCAAATAAGTTGCCAGAATTCTAAATCATTATGAGTGTAATCACAACATCACAAGCATTATGACCTTCATGCAACATTCTTGAGATAAAATGAAAGCATTAAAATTAAGACTTTTGTTGATATGTTCAACTTTCATGCCAACAATTCCTGGTTATGAATAATTATTTTTAATCAATCCAATATAACTTGCATTGGAAACAAGTTGCTTTTGACAGCACCCAATTTCTAATAAAAGAAATCAATGTGGTAATTTCCAGTTTATGGACTCAAGGAAGCCACGCCTTCAGCGCTGTGCCCCTGCTTCCAGAAGGCCTGGCTTTGCAGCCAAGGGTCAGCTGACTTCCCTCGTAAGCGGGTGTATAGCGCATAGGTTAATGCAGGTGCACTAACACATCTCTTTTTATGAAACAGATGATGAGCTTGTTCCACTCCTAACTTCACTCCTAGATCTGGCACAGAAAATAGCTAACACATAATTTCTGTTTTCCAAATATGACTTCATTGCAACTTTTACTTTTCACATATTTTCATACTTTAACTTGATATGGAACCTTTATGTGTAATGTAATTTAATACTGCTAAAGCTTTTTTGAGAACACATTTTTAACACTATTGGTTTTTTCTTCCTATTTGCTATAGTTTTGCTTACTGTCCTTCTAATTATGGGCAATGTTCCATTTTGAGGAAATGTGATACTGAGTTGACTATTATACATCTAAATTTAATTGACCAATAGATTTTTTAATTTTTTATTTATTTTATTTTATTATGTATTTGATATAGGGTCTTACTATGTAGCTTGAACCTGAAGTGATCCTCCTGGCTCAGCCTCGCCATCCCTGGGATTACAGGCATGCACCACCGTGCCCAGTTTTGGCAGCACACAGGGTGGGGCCAGTGCAGCATGTGGTACTGGGGATCAAACCCACGTCCTTGAGCTTGTGTACATGTTCACTTAGACTACTGAGCTTTCTCTGAGGGCCTTAATTTTTTTTTTTTTTTTTTTTTTTTTTTTTTTTTTGCCGAACTGGGAATTGAACTCAGGCCCTTGCACTTGTCATGGAAGCACTAATTCCACTGAGCCCTCACCCATCCCGCTCCTACAATTTTTTAAAAGTTTTTAATAACATAACATTCTTATAAGTTAATATTTGCATAAACATGAACTTTTGTTTCATGTATACATTCTTAGTAATAATACTTTACAACAATTTTTTTTATGTTTTTTCCTTTTATATCATAGGATTTTTGCTGTTCCTACCCATTTTATTAGTTTTTTTTTTCTAATTCTGAATTATGTAGGTTGATTCATTGACTTGTGAGATATAATACATATCATATTTATGATTATTCTTCCTAGGGAAGGATGCTGAAACCCTCAATGAACTTTTCCATTTGTCTTCCGTATTTTCTTCTTTTGTATTACCTGCCTACTTTCTGGTGGCAATCAGTGATGTGGGTCCTGATGCTTTTTTACTGGTTTCTATTTTTTTTTTTTTTTTTTTTTTTTTTTTTTTTTTTTTTTTTTTTTTTTTTTTTTTTTTTT